>CM057455.1:436252500-436490000 GCA_016271365.2 Neoceratodus forsteri
TAAAAGTCAGGCTCCATGCAACAGGCAGTGCAGTGCAGTGCAGGGGGAGATGCTGCCAGTCAGAACAGCGCTCCTTGAGTGAGCAATAAGTCTACTAAATACACACTGACATAACATACTATGGCACAAAAATACATTATTATCTGAAGTAAAGTAAATTGTTGGTATATTTTTGTCCTTTAGGAGAACCATTGAAACTAAGTAAATTATATCCAGGAATGAAAGGCACAGCGCCTTACGAAGGGATGAGAAAAATATTGAAGAAACGATGCACATTATATAAGGCACTTATTATCTTTTAAAAAAAATTAAAATTTAGATGTCAGAAAGTTGCTTTCTGATCTAATTACAGACAGGAAACTAGGAGATAAAACTCCTTTTAAACAATATACTTGCAAAAGAAACTACAAGGTAGCGCCGGCCCACCAGCGCAGCAGTAGAGCTACCTCTTACAATGCCAGTGACCCAGATTCAGTAGCGAGCCTGAGTTGCTGGAGGGCCGGCTTGGGTGAGAAGGACTGAGCACCCAAAGGGCTGCTCTCCTTCTCCGGGAAGGGAGGGCTGCATGTTACCGCTGCTGTACCACCACCTGGGTGACCACAAGTAGTGGTGCAGTCAGGAATAGCAGAAGGAAGGGTTGGACGTCGGCCGAGGGTCTGAGCAAAGGCACATCTCAGGGTGCCTTTGTCTCCTTGACCCTACCCATGTGCCGACATCTATGGGATGGGACCAGAAAACAGGAAAAAGTCCTACGCCGGCTCCTGGAGATGGGCCTCGGCACCAATGACCAGAGGGTTGACGGAGCTCTGGTACTGTGTCCGCCTCATCTGAGTTAAGAAAGGGGGTTGGGGGACACATCTCCCCCCACCCATGGGGCAATCTGGCATGTTAAAGGGTCTACAGGGTAGAGGCAAGCAGGGAGCGATATCCTCCACATCCCAGTTGGCAGGGGCGCAATTGAGGACCCTGATGATAGGAGTTGACGTGGTGTCACAGGGGGCATAAATAGATAATAAAAAAAAAAAAACTACAAGGTAAAGCTATAGAACAAAACAACAATGTAAATTTCACATGCTTAGTACCACTTTTGGATTCTTAACACATTGAATTACATGAATTGCTCAGCCCAGTGAAACAGAGGGATGAAAACAAACCAAATTTTGAAACTGGTAAACTGAATCACTCTAAAATCTCAGTTCTTGAGGTGGTATAGTGGTTAGCAAAGGTGCCTTCTAAGTAGTGGACCTGGGTTTGATTCCTGGCCAAATGATGCATTTTGAAATCTGCTTAAGTACTGATAAAAACATGTGCTTGGTTTTTATTAACTTTACAAAAAAAGTTTGTCTTTCATATAATACCTTGTTACATAAAAAAATAAGAACAAAAAATGAAATCTAACTATGACTGACAGCACTCGTCCTACATGGACTGTCATCTCATACTGTACATGGATAAATATGACCATCTGAAGGGAAGTTCAATAATAACCAGTAACTTGAAAAACACAACTCTACATAATGGGATAGTTGGATATTGTTTGTACAAGGGAATCTACATAAAATGGAAATAAGTTGAATTGGCCCAGTGGCAAAGAGGGCTGAGGTGCTCTGGGCCTTACCTTTTCCCATGCCTGGGTTTGGGAAAGAGCTTGGGTCACTAGGAGTCAGCTAGGGAGGGAGAGGACTGAGCGTCTGAATGACAGCTGTCCTCTCCCAGGATGAGGTGGTTTGCCATCTTGGCCCTTGACTGCCCCCAGGTGGAGCCCTGGGGGTAGTGCCAGCAGCTTCCAGCGATACAGAGGGAGGGGTCATGGTTCCATAGGCATGCGCTCCTCCACGTACACACCTATGTGCCATAGTGGCAAGGGGGCTAAGGTGAGAAAAGCAGAAAATGGGAGGTGTGGGCTATATGAAGTAGTGTCCACCTGCCGCCGCCCCACATCACCGACCAGTCACCTGTCCCATCCAGATGTGTGACACCGGGTCGGGGAGAGGATGGCCCTCCACTTTCTGGCCCCGCCACAGGGGCAAATCTGTGGGGGATCTCAGGCATGATGGTCCAGTATGGTGGGTGATGAGTGAGAGAAGAGGGGGACAGGGCTGAGAGCCTCCCCACACTGACGATGGTGAGAAAAACCTCTATGGCAAAAAAAATGGGAATAAGGTGTATTTAGTTTGGCATGGAACAAGAGCTTGTATAATAAGTTAGTGAATCACTAAAGGGTGATATTTAAGTTGATTGAAACAAGTATAAGTACATTTGCTGATGTATATTTTATATTTATTCATCAGAAAACCCTCTTTCCTGAAGAAGCCCAATGTGAGCAAAACATTGGGCTCTCACAGAGGACATTCTGGAAGAAATAATACAATAAAAGAAGAAAAGGTTTTGAATTTACTTGTGGTGTATGGCTGGTTTGCCAAGAGGTACTTAGCATTTGTTGTTTTTTTTTTATTTTTTTTTTTAAATATAATTTTTATTAAGAAGTTTAAATACACATAGTACATACAGTCATATTAATTTGCCTTTGAGTCTATAGCATTTCATCAATTATTTAGATGTTATATAGGTGAAAAAACAATGAAGTTCGTTAGTGGCTATCACCTAGGGAGTATCATTTTAACTGGAAATATGGACTATAAATAGTAATTACATGGTCTGCAATGGTAGAAATGTCTGATTACCCAGATTCCAGAAATCTAGCCATCTCCTATCATTTGGTAGGAATCTCTCTTTACCCCCACCAACGATTACCCTCATATATAGGGAGTCTGGAAAGATCTACTGTCTTATCATCTCCCAGCCTCTCTTTAAGGGGAAAAATCAGGGTCTACCAAAGCTTGGTAGAGGGCCCATACCTGCCATCTCCTCATATGGTGCATGCTTTTGCCTTGGATTCTGGAATTGAGGTTCTCAGAATGATAAATCTGTTTCATTATCAGTCTCTAATCATGAATAGTAGGAATGGTAACAGTCATCCAGCGCCGTGTTAGAGACTTCTTGGCTGCTAAAAGGAAAACTGGAAGGAGGGTCCTCCTCCAGGGAAGGGAATGATCAGGATACACTCTAACTAACACCTGTTCCGCTGTTAACTCTATATTTTCTGGTAAGTACTGTGATAATTCCATTTGAAGAGAGATCCAAAATGGCATTAAAAGTGGGCACATCCAGAGGATATGACCAAGTGTTGCGCACTGGCAACTGCATTTGCACCAACATTCGCAATATTTGTCTGGGAGATAATGGCTAAGAATTTCGGGGGAATGAAAATATCTTGGGTGGCATTTCCAGGTGAATTCTCACTAAAGGGGAGAGGATGTGATTCTAACTGCCGACATGTTTGTTTCTTTCCAGGATTCCCAAGGGATGTCTAGCTCTAAATCTTTATTCCATTCATTTAGGATAGATTTTGTATCATCTAGGGCTTCTTCTCTAAGGGTTTTGTATATATTTCCTATCAAATGGTCTTCGATCTTGCCCCCTATGCCGTTATGAAAAACTGTAACAGCCCCGGGGCCGGATTAGGTAAGATTGGTTGTATATAATCATTTCTTAAAATATGGTTGCAGATTTGAAAGTATCGAACTTGGTCTGTTGTACGTAGATTAAACTTTGACATCAGGGTATTGAATGAGTGAATGCCTTGGGGAGATAAGAATTGGAAAAAATAAGATAATCTCATCTGTCTCCATTTTCTAAAGAAAGGGTCAGATAAAATTGGTAGGAAGGCTTCGTCTTCAGAAATCAATTTACAATTTTCGTAAATAGGGTGGATAGTTTTTATGCGTCTCAATTTCTTCCATGCGTTATATGTATTGGCCGTTACAGTGGAAAAATCCCTTGGGGGAAGAGAGCGTCGGTCTGAAGAGAAAAGTATTTTATTGATATCATGTAAGTCGTTTATTTCGAATTCCAAAGTTTTCCGAGGGGGTATGATAATCTTCCGCCAGCCACATTAAAATTATATGGAGTAAAGTTGCTTTTGCATAAAGTAAAAAATCGGGAGTCCTACTCCTCCCCATGTTAAGGGCAATTTTTAGTACCGACAACCTGATGCGTGGACGTTCAGTGCCCCAAATAAAAGTAGATACAATTTTATCCCAAGATTTAAAGTAAAATGAAGGGGAAGTTTGGTATGTTTTGGATTAGGTACAGAAGTCTAGGAAGTATATTCATCTTAATTGTTGTTATTTTTTGATGAAAGGTGAAAAATAAGGGGGACCATCTGGTGAGGTCAGATTGAATATTGAGTGTAAATGGTTCATAATTAATAATATCTAGAACTGCTGGGTTAAGTGGGATATTAATGCCGAGATATTTTATTTTTGTGGTAAGCCATTTGAATGGATGTCATTTCTTGAAACATTGTGGAGGGTTAAAGTAATATACCAGAACTTCTGTTTTAGAGTCATTTAATTTAAAACCAGCTATCTGTTCAAATTGTTTTACAATTTCCCAGGCCTTAGGGATAGATGTACCTGGAAAGACTAAAGAAAGGAGTATGTCACCAGCAAATAGACTGAGTTTATAGTTTTGTTGTGCTATGGGGATGCCCTCAATTTCCCTGCATTCTCTCAGAACCTGTGCTAGGGTTTCCATGTAGAGGGCAAATAGGCATGGGGAAGGGGGACAGCCTTGTCAAGTGCCACAGTTTATCGAGATTGGGGGGATAATATTACCATTAATTCTTAAATGGGCCTTAGGGGAGGCATATAGGGTTTGTAAACAAGATATAAGGGATGTGGGAAAGTTAAATGCGTGCAGGATGTGCCATAGAAAGGGCCAGGTTACCCAATCAAAAGCCTTTTCGGCATCTAGGCTAATGAAGGCTGTGGGGATCTGGCATTTGATGATATAGTCTTGAAGAATTAATATTTTGTGTATACTACCTGAGGTAGTTCTGTGTAAAATGAATCCCGATTGATCTGGGTTAATAATGTGTGGGAGGAGGGTTGCTATTCTATTAGCCCAGATACTGGTAAATAACTTATAATCATTATTTAATATGGAGATGGGGCAATAGGCAGTAGGGTTTATGGGGTCTTTATCTGGTTTGAGGATTGGGGATAATGTGGCAAAGTTCCAAGATGGGGGGGGAGAATTTCCCAGAGCTACCTCATTGTATAATAACTGTAAACTAGGAAGTAAATTGGTAGAGAATTTTTTATACCATTCTGCAATAAAGCCATCAGGACAGGGGCATCAGCCTGGTTTGAGTTTTTGTATAGCTACTGAAATCTCAATGTGAGATATCGGGGCTTTCAGCGTATTTCTCTGGGTGTTATTTAGTCGAGGCAGGTTTAGTTGGAAAAGGAAATTTATTTGGGCAGAGCTATTATATTTCTATTCTTCAGAGTATAATTTTTCATAGAATTCTGAAAATGCCTGGCTTATGTGGGATTCAGTGTGACCTAGTATCTTAGTTATTGAATTCCTCACCTTTAGGATCGTGGAAGATCTTTTCCTGGAACTCAACTTATAAGCTATTTTCTTTATACTCTGTGGGCCTCCTTCATGGGTAGTATGGCGTAAATAAGTCAATGTCTGTTGTTTTTTATTATCTATAAGTTTTTGTAGGCCCCTTGAGTTTCCCTAAGTTTAGCTGTTATTGCTTGGTCTCCCTCTTTATATAGCAACTGGTAATTTAGGAGTTCTTCTGAAAGCTGTCGATATTGTGTCTCCCGTTCCCTATGTTTTTTAGTTGTATAAGCTATGATTTCACCCCTAATTGTGGTTTTTAGGGCATCTCATAAAATAGATTGTGTGAGTGTGGTGGAATTGTTTTCCTTCAAAAATTGAGGGATACGTGCTGTCATATAGTCCTGAAATTCTTTGTCTTGTATTAATAAAGGATTCATTCTCCAAAGAGTTTTTCTCAGGGTTCTGTCTACATCTAGCTTGAGGATTAAAGGATGGTGGTCTGAGATTAATTTAGGGCTGATAGATATGTCTTGTATTTTGGAGAAGTGTTAATAAGTTGTGAAAAAATAATCCAGATGGGAATAAGAATGAAAGCGGGGTGAATGATAGGTATATCCCGGGGTAGCTGGAAAGGTATGTCTCCAAATGTCTAATATCCCCAAATGGTCAGGAATATTTCTAAAGGAAGTGGTAGTCTTATTTGTTCTATGTTTATGAGGGTGGGAGCAGTCTAGGGTTGGTGTGACAGTCATATTAAAATCACTTACCATGATAAGTTGTCCTTGTAAATGGGTAAGAAGAAGGGAAGTAAACCGGCGTAGTACCTGAAGTTGGGTTGGGG
This sequence comes from Neoceratodus forsteri, assembly GCA_016271365.2. Lineage (NCBI taxonomy): Eukaryota > Metazoa > Chordata > Ceratodontiformes > Ceratodontidae > Neoceratodus > Neoceratodus forsteri. The sequence goes on from CM057455.1 coordinate 436,258,763, forward strand.
GGGAGTAAACATTAGTCACTGTGACTAGCTGCCCATATAGTATGCTTTGTAGTATAATATATCTACCTTGGGTGACAACCCAAGAATTTTTAATTTCAAAAGGAGTATCCACTGGAATTAAAATCGCAACTCCTCTTTTTTTCCCCCCATGATAGGAGGAGGAGGCAAATACCTTATATTTTTTTCCCAATTAAGTTTCTGATGTTCGGGGTCTGACAAGTGTGTTTCCTGAAGTAGATAAAGGTTAGCCTTTTGTTTTTTGAATAGTTGCATAATGCGATATCTTTTAATGGGATTGTGAAGACCATTTATATTATGTCAGTAAATCTGAATTGGGTTAGTAGCTGTTATGGTATGTATAATAAATTGTTTTAGTTTTTTGTGTCCCTAGGTACCTGAAACCTGGATGTATCCTGATCACTGCCCCTCCCCCCCAAAACAAGGAAGGTCGTAACCAAAGGATTGATTCACCATATAATAATGCAGTTGAAGTATCAGTAAAGACTCTTCATTTCTCAATGTGTGTGTTGTTTTTCTTTCCCTTCCTAACTCTGCTCTCATAATATCAAGAGCTGAATAAACTGTAACTTTGTAAAAACTAGGGAGATATTAATCATTCCCCAGAGTACTCAAGGCAAGGCATATGCTATGCATGAGTATCTGGTGAATTATCTCCTATCTCCCTTAACCTTAGACTGAAAAATAAACCGAACAAGGAAACTAAATCGATAACTATCAGGATCCAGCTTCCTACTAACTATATACATATTGACCCCCATTGTGGAGGTGCTACTAAAGAGCACACTCGATAGGCTCCCTTCCATAGGTCCTATCAGGATAAGAAAGGAGAATAGGGCAAATAACCTGCCTCCCTGGAGCATAGTCCATAGGAGCAGTGACATTACTCCAAACAGGGTGAATAGAATGGAAATGTCACCCTGATGTAGTTTCGGCATAGCCTAGAGTAGAATCTATCCAAAGGGCTCCCTGCCTCTATTTCCAATGTAGCCCAGAACCTTAGATAGGTGAGTAGGTAGATGGATGTAACCGACTAAGGAGAAATTCCTCGAGATTGAAAAAGTCTCCCATCTTCAACCTCCCCCAGGCTCATCTAATCGAGAGCAGAGTAATGTTCTGCTGCTGTAATATAGAGTGACTGCGAACAGAATTAGACTGGGGGGTGGAGGCAGAGAGTAAGTATAATACATCTTCTACCCATTTTAAGTTCCTCTTTAAAAAATATGGGCAGAAGGTATATAATCATTTTAATATGGAGGGTCTCTTGAGATTTAAATTATATAGTTCCCCCTTTCCCATAACCCATCTCAATTGTCTTGAGAGATCAACTCAAAAGGTCAGAGATATGTTAGATAATAAAGGGATACTCTATATCTCTTTGTTATTTATAGAGTTCATATCCAAAAGTGGAATGATAGTGCATAAATGGGTTATAGAGGATCCTAACATATACACTGTCCATACAACATAATAGAAGTCTCCCCCTTTTCCTTTAGTCTTTTCCAAAACAGAACATCCCCTCATTTTTAGCACGTTTCTCATCCATTCCATCTATGTAGATATCTTAAATAGATCATCTCGCATCTTACAATGGTCAGGGAATCAGACAAGGATATAGTTCCATCTAAGGAATAAAATGGAGGACTGGTGTTTTAATATAGAAAAGGGCATGTCGGATCGTGAGCCTTTCAGCTCGTACAGTTATGAGGTGTGAACTAAGTAATAATTCATGGTTCCATATTCATAGCTGTTTGTAATCAAATGGCTGTAATATAATTATCCCAATGGTTGCGATGCAGCTGGGTAGGCTAATATGTTTCTGGGTTGAAATGTACAATTCCAGATTCAAGTCGGTTGATGTGCTCTCTCTCCCCCACTCGTTGACCCCACTCACCCCCGACAGATGGAGGTGGGGACTGAGAGTAGGCAGGGGTCAGGGACAGAAAAGACTGAGGCTAAGGAATAAAGGATTCACCTAAAAAATCAGATCCCAGGCCAGAGGAAACCCCCATCATCTGGGAATACAATAAGAGCCAAAATACAAGCAGCTGCGTTAAATATAGCTTATATTTATTATATCAAAAAAGATAAGCTGTCTTGGCTCTGTATGGGCATCCCTCCCAACCTCCGGTCATCCGCCACAAACCCCGGTCCTCCCCCAATCTAGTCAAGTGACAGAGTGAGGTATAACGCCATCCAACAATCTCCAACAGTACCTCAAGTATCCAATGTGGGGTTTCGATACTGATGTAGGCATCGCAAGATATCCGCTAGTGTCATGTCCCCCCCTTGTGGCCTGTCTGAGGATAGCTGGGTCATCTGTTGAGATTTGGACTGCACTAAATCCAACATTTTCTGGTTGATGTGTCCCTTGGAGAATAAATCTTCTGCTGCTTCCTGTGCCGAGTGGTAGATTTGCTGGCCCATGGGAAGCATAACTGTTAGTTTGACTGGGTACAGGGTTCTGATGCGGATTTTCTGGGACCTAAGCGCAGTGAACAGTGGGCTATATTCTCTACGGAGGTGTTGTGTACAGGATGCACAGCGTAGTCATTGTCGAAGATCAATCTGTGCTGGTCTAGCATCACTTTTCCTTTCATCCAAGCCTTCCTTAGTAAAAGCTTCTTGGTTTGGTAGCTCAGTAGACGCACCCACAAATGAACGAGGCCTCACCTCCAGACGTGTTGGTTTGGGCCCAAGAGCTCTGTGGTCCCTTTCAATATCCAGCTGCAGATGTGGATCTAATTCCAGCACCAGATGTAGTAAATAAGTGGCATAGGCAATCACATCACTGCCCTCTTCATTTTCAGGTATGCCAAAAATGCGAATGCTTCTATGCCTGCCTCTACAGTATTTTCGGCATCTTCTTGTTGGGATGCCATTGCTAATTGCTTAGTGGATAGTATTTTAATAGATGACTCCAGGTCTTCAATTTTATCAATGTTTTTTGTAATTTGTTGGTCTGCCTCAGTTATTTGCGATTGTAGATTTGCTAGCTCGCTTTTTAAATCGTGCAAGATTTCACGGACCTCTCCTTGAAAATCTGCAATTGCCTGCAATATAGTTTCTTCCGATATCCCTTTGCTTTTTTTAGACAATTTGGAGCCTGTAGTGTTGGAGGTTGAGGTAAGTTTTTTCCTGGGAATATCAGAGCTGGGCCTTGTAGAGTTGTCAGAACCTGGATCTTCAGCATCTTTCATGTTTGTAAAAGCTTGATAGCGGTTCTTAAGAGCAGTCAACATTTAAGAATATTGCACACTAGTACGCTAAATTTATTTTATTTATCAAATTTGTCCAGGTTACTAGTTTTATTGCTTTTTAAAGTTTAAAGAAACGGAGAGCCCTCAACACACGCTGCCACTCAGTTCATACCGGAACTGGAAGTCAGGGACTTAGAATTTGTGATGCTGGGAAAGGGACCTACAGGCACAAATCGATGACCAAGGAAACCAGGCATGCTGTAATAACTTTTGGCTTCATGGTGTCCTGGAAAATATGAAAAAGACTCTTCCATCAATGGCTGATTTCATCATGCTCATTATCCGGTCAGTGCTCAGAATACTCGCAAGCATCCCACTACCGGTGGAACCTACACACTGCACTGCAGACAAGGGTACATGCCAAAGGATGCAGTGAATAACTTTAAAGATCATTATAAACTCCTATACCAACCAACAACTAGGGGTAGAGCACTCAAGACAGGAGCAGACTAGGGCATTTCTGTCTGGAGTGGAACTCCCCAAACTGAAAGAGGAGGATCAACAAATGATTGATAGCCCTATTTCTAGTGAGGAGGTAGACAAGGTGATCCAGGACATGAAATCTGGCAAGTCCCCAGGTCCAGATGAGTTAAATTGGATTTTGTAAGACCTTTAGGCATATTCTGACTCCTATTCTGGTAAAATAGTTTAACTCAGGGGAAAACATGGGAGACCTCCCAGATTCATGGCAGAGCACTTTTATTACAGTTATATCTAAACCTGGCAAACCACTAGATCAGTGGGATTTCAATTACCCAGTTTCATTGCTAGATGTAGATACTAACATTCTAACTAAAAGTTTGACCTATGCAATCAGCTGGATATACAGAAAATAATCCCCCTGGATCAAGCAGGGTATGTCCCAGCAAGACAACTGTCAGATATTTCAGATGTTTATACATCATCCATGAGGGGAGAAGTGCTATTATACAATATCAATAAAAAACCCTGGAACTTGATTGGCTGTCTTCCCTTAGCAACAGTGAGGTTATCTGAGCACAACCTCGCTGTATTGATTTGTTTCTGCATTGTTTGCATCTTCTCTTTAGAAACAAAGATATATTGCCACACTAAAAATCTACCCAAAAATGTTTTTAAATTGTTTTTTTATTTTGTATTACAGTGAGCCTATCTATAATAGCAATAATGCACTCCAGGATGTGTGGGTCATGCTGGGATAACCTCACTTCTAGGGCATTGGGCACACTTGTCCTGCGGCCCCGTGCCCAACCACCAGGTGAGGTTATCCCAGCAAGACCCACACCCTCTCATACGCATAGCTATTACTATTTTTTTTAATTTCTTTTTATTAAAAAAACATTTTTTTTCCACATAAATACACAAAGGATATTACAGAGATTGTGTTGATGATTTTCCTAAGGCAAAATACATTTCAAGACATTTCAGACGTACATTTTCTTATTCTTATTAAACAGTTAATTGAATATGTTTGCTGGCAGGTAAAGCTTCAAAAGCATGACAAGTCAGAGTTAATACATCATTATAAATAATTTTCTCTAATTTGGGTAATTTTTATATACTCAGATCTAGCAGTTCTGAAGCTATATATTGGATCCACACCTTCAATTTCAGCATACGTGATGTGGAACCTCCCCGCTGTTCAGCATTGAAGGCCTCAGCTTTATAAATTTCGGACATTATTTTCCTCCAATTCTGGACAGTAGGGATCTGGGTCTTCATCCAACATCTAGTAATTGCCTTCTTGGCCGCTATAAAACAAACTGGAAGCAAGGATCTCTCCCGGGGGGGGCATGGTCCGGATAAATCCCCATTATAAATTGATCAGCAGTAAGTTCCACTGGCTCATTAAAAATAATGGTTAGTTCGTTTTGAAAGGTTAACCAAAAGGGCATGAGGGATGGACAGGACCAGAAAACATGCCCCAGAATGACTCTTCAGCATACGCATTTCCTCCAACATTTCCCTTATGCGTCAGGGAGATATTTCATTAGTGTTGAAGGAGCTCTAAAGTATCTTGAATGGCATTTCCATGCAAACTCCCTCCAGTAGAGGGATGAGGTAGATTTTATCCTCAGTTAAAGAGGATCTTCACCAAGATTCGGGGGAATTTCTGTTTGGAGGTCTTTATTCCAGGAGGCTGATATGGATGTTGTGGAAATAGACAGCCCATTCTGAAGCTCTTTATGAATAAGGCCTATCAGATGGGATCCCAAATTTCCTTTATTTGCTTCAATAAAGAGCTTAAGTAATTCGGGAGTTGAAACGGGTAGTTTCTGGGGAATTATAGTATTTCGGAGGATATGGTTTCGAATCTGGAAGTATCTAAATCAGTCTATATTCTTGAGGGGAAATGAAGATTGAAGTCTTTCAAATGGAATGATTCCATCTGTAGAACGGAACTGATAGAGATATGATAAACCCATATCACGCCATCTTGTGAAGGCGTGATACATGTATATCGGGGCAAATTTTTCATCTTGTGATATTAGCTTACAGTATTCATATATTTTTTGAGTGGGTCCTCCTTTTCTGATCTGTTTCCAGAGTTTGTATGTCTGAGTCGTAATTTCTGTTAGAGCCAATGGGTTAAGAGATCTATTATCGGAAGAAAACAGAATCTTTTTTATGTCATATAAATCATTGATTTGAAATCTTATAGTTTTCCATGGAGAATTATAAGACTCAGTCAGCCATAGTATTAGAATTCTAAGAAATGCTGCTTGGGCATATAAATAAAAGTCCGGAAGATTTAAGCCTCCCTGGTATAGAGATAGTTTTAAAATGAGTAACCTAATTCTGGGGCCTTTTTTCCCCATATGAAGTTCTGAAGGATTTTATTCCAGGAGGCAAAATAAAACTTAGAGGGGAAGTAAGGGATGGTCTGAAGGAGATAAAGCATTCGGGGAAGGATATTGATACAAATTATTTATATTCTTTAATGCAGGGGGATGCAAATTGGGGACCACCTATCTAGATCTGCCTGTATCTGGAGTGTAAGAGGTTCATAGTTAGATAATTCTAGGACCCCTGGGTCAGAAGGGAGATGAAGGCCTAGATATTTTATTTTGGTGGTTCACCATTTAAAAGGGAAGGATTTTCTGAGCTGGGGGGAAGGGGAGAAATTAAAAGACAATATTTCAGTTTTGTTTATATTAAGTTTAAAATCTGACAGTTTTTCAAAGTGGGATAGGATGTTCCAAGTGGCTGTGATAGATTGTGTGGGAGATAATAGGGTTAACATAATGTCATCTGCAAATAATCCTATTTTATATTCTTTTTGGCCTAATGGGATTCCTTCCACTATGGGGGTGTTACGAAGTAGAGCTTCTAGGGGTTCTATGAATAAAGCGAAAACATAAGGGGAGAGAGGACAGCCCTGTCTGGTCCCTCTTCCCAATGAAAAGGGCTGAGACAATGAACCATTAACATGTATATATGCTTTAGGGGAGTTGTATATTCTTTTTAAACAGGTAATAAATTGTGAGGGGAAGTGAAACATTTTAACAGTTTCCCATAAAAAAGGCCAAGATACACGACATCTAAACTAATGAATACCGATGGAATTTGTCTGGTTCATACAAATTCTTGTAGTAGTAGAGCTCTTTGTATGTTATCAGACGTATTCCGATTTTTGACAAAACCAGATTGGGCAGGGTGTATTATGTGAGGGATTATATTTTCAAGTCTAGCTGAGAGAATAGCCATATTTATTTTATTTATTTCATTTTTCTTGACTGGGTAAGTGCACTAGACAGATCCTACCTATTTTCAGGCACGACCCAGGGGAGGGGGATACAGATGAATGCCAACTGACCTTGAACCAGATGAAACTGTTGGTGGTATTCTTTTAGTGAATGAGGGAAATTTGGCCAGGACACCGGGGAAATTCCCCTACTCTGCTGGTAGGGGGAGCCTTGGCTACTGGCTGCAGTGTAGCCAGTATGCAGGAGTCTTTGGAGGAGATGGATATCGGGAGTGCAGGGGAACAGGCCTCCTCTCCTGTGCTTCAAGCTTCTGGGGCCGTAGAAGAGGAATGTGTGGTGGCTGAGGTCATGACGGCGACGATTATTGACACTATGGAGCAGGTCGAAGGAACTCTTGCTGGGCAGCAAGAAGTGGCTAGTTTACCGCAAGAAAGTGCCCTGCAATCGAAACTGCAACTTTAGTACAGGAAATGTTGCAAATCGATATGGAGCTCGCAGCGCTCCCACAGGCATCTTCGGGGCTTCCCTGTGTTGGGGCTGTGAGGTCTGTTAAGCACCGTGCTGTTGCAGGAGGTTCTGCATCATTTTCAAGTGTTCCTACAGCATCGGATGTTTGTTGTGGGGCTGGCAGTTTACCGAGTGCTCCCTCAGTGTGCCCACAGCCCCTGCATGGTTCCACTGATCTCCCTTCGGGACAGGCAAGTAAACAACGTCTCGATCATGGGAAAATACGTGGTTAGCCTCCTGGAAGTCATCTGGAGATGTCAGAACCTGTGCAACTCAGATCCTGAGGTATTTCTGTTCCCCTCTATTAAATCACCGGGCTGAAGTAAAAGAAAAGGGACTTTAATGCCTGTGGGGCATTTTTCTGTGAAGGGACTTCCTACTACATCCAGAGATTGTGGTCAGGGGGCTTCCTGGTCCCCTGTGAAAGCCTTAAAGAACGCTGGTTGGGAACAGGCAGATGGTGGTACTTGGACACCGGACTCCCAGGATCCCACTTATTTAGCAATGCTGCAAAAGGCAGCAGCTTCTGTGACCACCGACACTGACTTGAGCTCCAACGATCCCCGGGGTGTTGTTTCTGAAGGTGGTTTGACTGAGGGAAGTGTATTGGGTGTACTACTTACTGTTTTAAAAACTCATACTGATTTGGGGGAGGTTTCTACTGTTTCAGATGCTATTATTGATGATCAAAACATAGCTCGTTCTCCTGTTCCTGCTGTTACTGTGCCCCTTGAGCCTGAGGTTCCTCTCAGGATGGGGCTGGCCCCTATCTTGCTAGATGCTGTAGAGGAGGATCCTGTTCGACCAGTTGGTTTTAAACTAGCTGCTTTATTCTCAACTAAGGGAGAACCGGCACCTAGATGTAATGCTGTCCGGTTGTTATATAAAGAAGGGCTTGTGGATCCCCCTAATAGGATTTATGTGGCTAAAACTTTACTTAAAGGCTCGATTAAATTTTTCTCTTCTGAGATTTTTGCCCTTATTAGTCTGGGAAATCATAATTTTGACATTAGTTTTAAACAGGTTTCCAGCTTGGATAGGTTTTGGGCACAGTATGCGGCCTGTCAGGCCTCTCCCACTTGGTCCCCATTTCAAGCTACTCCTTTGACTAAGCCCGCTGTTAGGAATATTACTATCATGTTTAAAAATGAAGGCGTTAATGTGGAGGATATTTTATTTTGGTTGAAACAACAGTGTGAGGTGCTTAACAAACCTACCCCCACATTAGATAATGAGCAAATCTGGGATGGGGGATGGAGAGTTAGAGTAAAATTGTATTCTACAAATGCTGGGCCTAGTCATTTACCCAGTTTTTTTTTTACCTGGGGAAAGATAAAGGTCTTATTTTTCATGTGGGACAGCCTAAATCTTGTTTTAAATGTGGCTCCCGTGTTCACTTTAGTTCAGCCTGCGATACAGTGAAATGTAATCATTGTTTTGAATTTGGACATATTTCTAGTGCATGTCTGAATCTTTTTAAATGTAACCTTTGTGAATGTACGGGTCACGCCTATGGCCGTTGCCCCTGGGCATCGCATAATAGGGAGGATTGTTCTTCACATGAAGGTTTGATTTCTATGGCTCAGCAAGCGCAGGCTAAACTCATTGCAGCCAGGGACTTGAAAATTAGTTTACTTTCTTCTGCACCTGAGGGGTTAGCTAAGGGGCCTGAGGTGGTTGTTGTCCAGGACACTTTGGTTGGCCCTCCTCCTTTGCCACAAGCTCAGCCTTCTGTTGGCGTTTCACCCCTGTCCCTGTGGTTCATGTCATGGAAGAAGGGCTGGTTGTGGTTGTTAGTGAAATGCCGCCCCCAGCAGTCTACTCCTGGTTTAGAGGCATCTGGTTTTGTTCAAATCCCACATAAACGGACAAGGAAAGGTTTGGCTGTTGCTGGTCGGGGTAAGGAGTCCGGAGTCCGTACTTGGCAGTCTGGCAATAAATTTGCAGTATTGGCAACAGACCTATCTGATAGAGATTCAGGGGGAAGATATGGATACCTCTTCTACCCGATCTACTGTAATACAGATACTGAGGGTGGTGGGGAATTGGATCCTATTGCTAAACGGACCCGTCAAAGTCGTAGGAGTAAGTCACCCATAGGCACTTAAATGGCTTCTTTATCTGTTTGTTCTTTAAATGTCAACAGCATTAAAGATCATAGAAAGCCGGGGAGTGTGTTATTAACTATGCAGGACTTTAGATGTGATATTGTTTGTCTAGTGGATACTAGATTGAAATCACATCAAGAACTGCAACAAGCTTCCCGGGCATGGACCCTTGGCCCATCATTTTGGTCATCAGGCACTGATACGTGTGATGGTATTGGGATCTTATTTTCTAACCCAGATTTTCATGTTTCCAGGTTGGTAGATATTCAATCTGGTAGAGCATTATTACTGGATTTTACTTATTCATTGGAGAGATTTAGGATAATTGTTGTTTATGCTCCCCAGACCAAAGCACAGCGGGTGTCCCTTTTTCATTTAATTAGGCCCTTTTTGCATACTTCCAGGTTACTCTTGTGGGTGGGTGATTTTAATTGTGGTTTGCACCAAAGGGATAGGGGGTTACAAACCCCAAAATTATTTTGTGATTCTATTGCATTGAAGGACGTTATCACCACTGCCTAACTAGTAGATGCTTATAGGTTTTGTCATGAGTCTGGGGAGTTTACCTTTTTTTAGGGACCTTTGAAGACTCGTATTGATTTTGCATTCTTGTCTAAAGTATTGAGGATTATTTCTTGTCAGATGGTGGGTGTGAAGTTTTCCGATCATTCAGCCCTTAGAGTGTCCTTTTCGTGGAACAAAATTCCAAGGTGTAAGAAAAATAGATGGAAGCTTAACGACTCCCTTTTGGAGGATCCTCACCTTCTGAAATTATGGAGGAAAGAATGGGCTGCTAGGCTTTCGGTAGCGGACCTCTATGAGGACACTTGTGAGTGGTGGGAAGATTCTAAATTTAGATGGAGGCAGGTTTTTCAGGGAAAGGCTGCTGTAAATCAGACTGCTCAATACTTAAAATATTTAGCATTACGGCAACAGTTGCAACATTTAATTTCCTTATCTGATACTACGAAGAATGACTATAGTGATCAAATTGCTGTGGTTTGTACACAAATGAAAACCTTGCAATATGATCGGGCTAGTTTTTTGGGACAGGAGGCTAGATTTGGGACTTGGGTGACCAAAGGAGGGCTGGACCCGTTTAAGACCTGTAAAAGACGAGTGGAGTCAAAATTTATTCAGACTTTACGGTCTCTCTCCGGTGAATTGGTTACAGATCCAGAGGTTTTGGTTCAGGTTGTGGAACAACATGTTCTTGCCATGTTAGGTAGTAAACTGGTTTGTGAGTCTGCAGATTCCTTTCTGGACTCCCTGCATCTCCCTTTGCTCTCTTCTGAAAAGCAAGGTATGTTATCTGCAGATATTGTAGCCTCTGAGGTGACTCTGGCCATAGGTAGTTTAAATTCAAATTCAGCAGCAGGATCAGGTGGCCTTACTGTCCATTTTTATAAAACCTTTATAGAGGATTTAGTTCCTGCTTTAACTTTGTTATTCAATGAAATCTTGACTACAGCCTCTTTTACAAAGTCTAGGAAGGAAGCCATTTTGGTCTTAATTTTTAAAATCGGGGATAGGGCTGATTTGCACAATTGGAGACCACTGAGTTTATTGAATGTGGATTATAAAATCCTGGCTAAAATTCTATTGGCCAGATTACTTAAAATTGCTGATCGTCTCAGTCCAGCTCAGACATGTGGCATTCTGGGTAGATGCCAACATGATAACTTGGTTTTGTTGAGGGAATTATTTGCTCTTGGTGTCAGGGGGACAGTTACTGGCTGGGTCTTGGGTTTGGACCAAGAGAAGGCCTTCGATAGGGTCTCCCAGGGCTTCCTGTTCTCAGTGTTGTGGGCCTTTGGGATTCCTGTCAAGTTTCTTTATTGGCTTAGGGCTATCTATGATGGGGCCACCATCATTCCTAATGTGAATGGTTGGTTGGGGAAGCCTGTGACGATGGTACAGGGGGTCTGGCAACGGTGCTCCTTAAGCCCTATTCTATACAATTTTTGTATAGATATTTTGATTAGGGCAATTTCTCTTTGTCCTCGAATTTTGGGGTGGGGGGGTCCTCCGTCTAATCCCATCAAAATTTTGGCTTATGCTGATGACTTGGTTTTAACTGTGGACATCTTTATGGAGGAGGCAGCTGTGGTACAGGTCCTCCAAACGTATTCCTCAGTTTCGGGATCTTGTATTAATTTCATGAAAAGTGTTGGGGTACCCATTGGTCACCTCATTCTTCCGCAGACTGGTACTTATGCAGGGATTCCAATCTCTATAGCTCCTTTCAAATGTTTGGGTATTTTTCTTGGAACAGGAGATATGCACTCTCATAATTCGCGGATTGCTTTAGGGAGGGCTGAAGATCTTATTTCGGGATGGAAACAGTACCAGATTGGTAAAAAAAAAGGGTTGTTTTGTTTAAGACTTTGGTGATTCCCATTTTTTTGTATCTTTGTTATGTGTTTCCCCCGGCTCTGGCCTTTTTTACCAGAATATATGGGATTTTTTTTCAAGGGTTTTGGGGGTCCCGATTAAACCCAGTGAAGTGTAGTATAACGTGTAGACCACCTAAGGAGAGTGGGGTTGGCATGATCCACCCTGTTGTATTTTTTTTTAGTTTGTTTTTTAATTATAATTTTGGGAAAGCATTGAAACCAGGGGAGGTGGTTTGGAAACCTTTTTTGCTGAAATGGTTATTACCCTGCCTTCCAACCTGGGAATTGGGCAAAAAGGGTTGGGTGTTTCGTTTTTTGGAAGTTCTCCCATATGGGAAGGAAGCTCTTAAGGTGGCATTGTCCTGTTTTTTTTTCCCACAGGATTTTTGTGTTCTGTCTCGTCCTAGGCTTTATAACAAGGTTTGGAGGAGGGAGGCGCAGGAAGAGGTGGCTTTCCTCTTTTGTCCTCCAAATTGTTTTGAGTGGATTCTCCAGCAACTCAGTAATCCACATTTACCCCCTTACGTTTGGGATATGGTATGGTTGGGTAATTTTGGAAGGCTAAGTGTCAAAGGTAACCATAAGCACAAAGCACTGGATGCTCGATATTGCCCCAGGGATCTTTGTCAGGGTATTTTAGAAACTCAACAGCATCTCTTTTTAGAATGCTCTTTTGCTCTTACTTTTTGGACTTTGTTACCAGGCTTGTGGTCTGAACCTTTGATGCTACATTTATCTTATGAACAGCTTATGTTTTGTACACATGTTGCTTTACATCAAAAATATCATGCAGACACTCTATATATTGTTTTTGCTTTGATTTTATGGCAGGCCAGATGCATGCTGGTTTTGCATCAGAAAGTGATTTCTTTACAAGAGATTGAGAATATTAGAACTGCTATTCGTTTAGTTAAACTGTGTGATTTTAAGGTCATGGCAGGGCCACAATTTCTTCGTGTATGGCACAGTTGTGATCTTTTTTCTGTTGATTAATTGTTACTATTTTATTTTGATTATTTTTTCAGGTTCTTTTTTGTTAATCATTCTGTTTCTTGATGTTTTTGCCTTAGTTTTCAATGTACAGAATATTGTTTCTTTTGTAATGAAGTCCAAACTTTCTCAATAAAATTCCCTTACTCTTTTCGATAAGTGCCATGGGATCTTTAACATCCACCTGAACTACCACCAACCCAGGCAAATGGGACCTCAGTTTAACATCTCATCCGAAAGATGGCACCTCAGAAGTGCTCCACCCCTACAGTGTCAGTACTGGAATATTAACCCACGTGCCAGATGTGGGAACTGAACCCACAGCCCTCTGATCTCCCGGCTTCAGAGGCGAGTGTGCTATCTACTGAGCCACTGACACTGATTTTATAATCAACATTTAATATTGAGATTGGACGATATGATCTGGGGTCTGTAGGATCTTTGTTGGGTTTTATTATTGGTGCAATAGTTGCATGGTCCCAGAAGGAGGGGGGGACCACCCCGGGAGACCTCATTGAAGAGAATGAGGAGTTTGGGAGTTAAATCCTTTTTGAGTTTTTTATACCACTCTGATGTGTATCCATCAGGTCCTGGGCATTTTCCTAATTTTTTTTTTTTTTTTTATTGTATCCTCAATTTCTAATGTTGAAATTGGAGCTTTTAAGGAGTTAATTTGAAGGTGGGTGAGGGTTAGTAGATCTGCTTGTTTCAGGAGTTGTATAATTTCAACTTGGTTAGGTGTGTTAGTAGGGGAATATAATTTAGTAAAATAGTCTGTGGAGGCTTTTTGGATGTGAGACATGGAGTGATGTGTCTGTCCTGAAGTAAGGATTTTAAGTCTTGAAGTAGCCTTGTTCGCTCTTAATCTACGAGCCAGGTATTTGATGCTCCTAGGCCCTCCCTCATGTGTAGTCTGGCGCAAATAGTACAAAGATTGCTGTACTTTATTATCAAGTATTTTTTGGAGGTCAGCTTTCGTATTTCTTATCAAGAGCTGAAGGTCTGCATCTCCTTTCCTATACAACAACTGGTAGTTTTTTAGTTGATTGGACAACCTGTGGTATTCTAAATCCCTTTCCTTGTTTTTCCTAGAGGCATATAGTATCAATTCTCCCCAGATTGTGGCTTTCATTGCATCCCATTGCATGGCTTGGGATATATCTGGGTCTAAATTTTCAGAGAAGAATTGGGAAATCTTGGAGGAAAGGCTTTCGATAAATTTGTGGTCGGATAGTATTGCAGGATTAAGTCTCCAAAGCGTTCTCTTTCCCTCATACCCTAAATCCAAGGAGATGATCAGTGGATGATGGTCTGATATCAGTTTGGGGCCTATGGTAATATCTTGGATTAACGATAGGTGTTCACAGGTTGTGAGGATGTAATCTAGTCTAGAATGCGTTTTAAATCTGGGGGAGTAATAAGTAAAACGTGTGGCGGTAGGGAATATCCCGTGCCAGACATCGATCAATCCTAAGTGTTCTATAGTTGATTTGAATTGTCTGGCCGTCTTGTTATTTCTATAGTTTTGGGGTTTTGAGCAGTCTAGTTGGGGGGTTAGGGTTAAATTCAAATCTCCTCCCATGACTAGTTGTCCTTGCATTAGGTCAAGTAGAGTGGCTATGAATCCTCTATATGCTGGAAAGGTGGATTGGAGGGGAAAATATACACTAGCTAGGGTTATTTGTTTACCGTATAGTAGACCCTGGATTATTACGTAGCAGCCACTGGCATCTACATGTGTTTGGTGGATTTCTAGGGGTGTGCTCCTAGGTATAAGGATTGTTGCACCCCTTTTCCTCCCTCTGGGGTGGGATGAGGTGACCACCCTGTATCTTCCACCCTAATTCAGCTTAAGGTGTTTTGTCTCGGAAAGGTGGGTTTCTTGTAAAGAAATTAGGTCTTCGGTCTGCTTGGATAAATACTGCATCAGTCTTGCATGTCTGATTGGGTCATGTATCCCATTTATGTTATGGGATACTATCTGAACTGGATTCAGCATGCCCATTTGTTTAGAGCATAATTAGTGAATCTGTATTTCTTTTTTCCCCCCAAGAAGAAGATGGGAAAAGTGCTACCCCCCCTTCGAGACAACTCAATAACTTCATCATCAAGCAGTTATCATTGTCAAATTCCTGTTTCAATAAAACATATTTATACAATGTTAATCCTTTGTGTATGTGCTTTTTTCATCTCCCCCCCATCATTTGGCATATCTTAGAGTGCCTTGACAAACAATTAAACAAGTGACCATAAATTAGGTCTGAACACTGTAACAGAAACAACCAACTAGTATTCCTAGAAACATTTAAAAGAGAAATAGAGTTGAGCTGGTTTGGAATGTGTTTAATATGCTTGTTTATCTCGAAGAGTAAACTTATGTACACTTTGACCTCCAGTTGGGAGGAGCTCATCTGGAGCTTCTCCTGGGTTCTCCTAACTGAGGAGCCAATTGGACCCCGGGTGGAGAAAGGGGTTCTTAACAAGATCCTGGATAAAATAACATTCAGGATCAGGAATAGAGCCCGTAAGGGAGTGATATCTAGATCACTCCAAAAGTGGACCGTAACTTTGTTTTGATGGTTTTCAGGTATAGTATTAGGGAGACTCACTACCTTAGTTAGTCTAGTTTGGCAAATTGTGTAAGGCTTAATAGGTAGGGGATTTGGGGGGACATGGATTTATAAATAAATAGGCATTATAGATCAGGGATGTTGTCCGCCCCCTATTCAATTTTAAAGAGCACCAATTTAGAAGGTTGAGGTTCGCGGTGGGACGGGGGGCACACCTGGCACACCCCATCACTGAACCGACACTCTTGGTGATCTGAAAATGATTTGGGACACCTCGGCATCCCAGCCATCATATCCATTGGGATTAGAATGAGGGGGCGAGATGGACAGACTCAGAGGAGCAAGGGTTTGGGGGGTCACCACGGGAAGCAAACTGGGAGTCCCGTTGTTCAGCTGGGACAGTCTAAAGGAGACCCCCCACTCTCCCCCGTCTGGTCCCGGAACTGTTTGTAGTAAGTGGGTTGGCAGGGCACCGTCACTGGAGGCTAACCCTCTCGGGTCCTGTGTGATGAGGGGATATCCATTTTCCAGAAGTTCTTTAGTTGTGGGATGGTGGATAGGGGCTGGGGGGAGAGGGTGATCCATCTCCCCAATCCCCTAAAGGAGAAGGGTGCCACTCAGAAAAATTGGGCATCTAAGTGATGGGATAGGGGATGAGTTATTCCACGTCTATCTGAAAAGGGGAACGTCCTCGGGGTACTTGGATAAGGGTATCTTGAGCCCTTGGAACATCGTTCCTCCCCTTCCGTCAAGTCCGAGGACCCTCTAAAAAGGCAAGGGCACTGGGGTAGTTGGGCAGAGGATCCAGGGAGAGATCTCCTGAGGTGCCTGCGAAGTGGCCTGGAAGGCCACTCTTCAATTAGATGATGTAGGAACCCCCAGTTCAGCCATCACACTAACTAAGGGTGGCAGGATGTTAAGTGACAGGGATCTGGGGACGTCATCAATCCTCCCTCACCCGGCCCCAACTCGGTTTCTATGAAGTCTGGAGCTTGTCAGCTATAAGGCACTCCATCTCTGCTGGGTGTTAACCAAGGGATCCCCCCCTCATTTCACCCCCACCCACCCCTCTCCAAGTTGAGGCTGCCAAAACAAGAAAAAGGGAAAGAAAGGCCAGGCGATTTCGCCCAGGACATGATTACTCTGCCCTCTGGTTATGGGTTCAATCTAGGCCACTGGAAACCAGCCAGTCATCAGTAAGCACTGGGGGGGAGGACTTCCAACCCTTTAACCATCCCTAGTCCCAAGACTACACGTCAGGCCAGGAGGCAGCAGGACAGGAGGGAGGGAAGAGAAAGGGAAGGGCCCAAGCACCACATGATCCGTCAGAAGGAAGATTCAGCCAGAATGGCTCAATTCTCATTTTCAACTCCCTAATGACTCCACGCAGCCTGTCCGTCCCCCATTGTCCATTATGCCATCGAAAGTGTCCGGGGAGGGTGCTTCTCTCATACAGATTAGGGCAGGGTGCCCGAGGTACACTGTAGAGGGGCTTAGAAAACCCTGGGGGGGAAGAATATCTGGCAAAACCCCCGTCATTTTAACCAGTATTTGAACAATGTTGGGGATCTCCAATAAGGCCTTCACTCCCGAGAACTGATAGTTTGGCGAGAGCTCTCCCCGATACATGGCCCCATGTGGGAAACAGTGTCAGAATCCCACTAGGGTTGAACCATATGAAACGGTGGAAGCATTTCGATTAGAAATGGCCCGACGTCCGGGGAAGGAAAGAGAACAAAAGGAGGATGAAGTCAACTCGGGAGAAAAGACCACAGTGGAAGAACCCAACATATCATGGATGGGGGGGACCGCCAGTAAGGAGGAGCTCCTCATGTCTCACTAACGGGCTACCCTTGATATGAAGTTGTGGGGAGGATGAAGAGTTACTGGAGCGATGGTTGATCAAGCGACCTCATGGTAGGCCTTCTCAGGAGGAGGATATTTCACCACGTCTCACCCCCCCCAATTCCTGCTGATGAGAACCGCCCCATGCCATCCGCCCCTCTAATCCACTCCCCAACCCCCCACACCAGCCCCAATCTAATTAGCATTTTATCCTTGATAGAGACATCTGGAAGCGAGATTTAGAGAAGTCAGTCGCTGCATGTATAAGTGCATTTCAATACACCCTCCCCCCAGCAGCAACTTCAAGAAGGTCACGAATCAAAGGCCTGCCCCTGCAGATCGCTGATGAACAAGAATTAAGCCTTAAAACTGTAAGTAGCCGGCTCGTTAGTTGCAGCAGTTGGATTTCAGCTTATGACGCGGGTTACTCGGGTTCGGAACGGGACTTGGGTCGCTGGAGAGCCGGCCGGGGTGGAGTAGGTTCGAGCGTCCCATGACTGCTCACCTACTCCAGGGGTGGAAGGGGATGCAGGATCACTGTCTGGTACCCCCTGGCGGAGGCCGGGGAGATCAGCAGCAAGCCTGAACATTGGGGGGGCGTGGTGAACGTCGGCTATGCCTTGACGTTTGTGGCACACCACGCCTCGGAGAAAAGCGGAAATACCAGCCTCCGGGTTTGCTGGATGATGGCTGCCCACTCCCATTGGCCCGAGATGTCATGTGGCCTCCGAACCCACCTCAGCAGCGCCCAAGGACTGATGCCTATTAGCTGGGGCCCTCCTCCCGGTGTCTTCCCCTGGAGGGGGTACCCACCAGGCAAGGGATATGCTGGGCCATCCTTGGGTCGGCTGCGATATGAGGTGAGGGGAGGAGGGACAGGACGAGGGGGTCACGGGTAGCATGAGCAGCTGGAAGGAGTGGCGAATCAGGAGGCAAGGATGGAGGGAAAAATACATAACACAAAAAAAAAAAAACTGTAAGTGATGAAGTCAATATCCTGGTTAAATAGCTTTAAGTACAGGGTCCAAGTTCGACCTGTGGGTGATGTGGGAAGAATCGGGAGAGACTTTGCACGAGCATGGGGGGGGGAGGAGAGCACAACCCTGCTACTCGCCAAGGAGCAATCACTAGAAGGTGCAGTGTTCCCTAGTTAGGGAAAGTCCCCACAATCAAGGAAACCGCTATATGTTTGTCAGGCAAGAATGGATTAGACTCAAGCTGGGGGTGGTAGCTTGGTCGCACTGACTCACTTTTTGTGATACTCCATCAGGGTGCAGCAATCGTGCCCCTCCTCCCCAAGCCCCAGCAATCCTCCGGCCCAGCAAGCACTCTCTAGACCACTCCACTCACCTACATCTGATTAGGCACTTCTTTGGAGACTCAAACAGGGACAGCTGGATTTCGATACTGCTGGAGCAACTGTACAAGTTCAGTGATTGACTGTGTTGGCTGGGTCTCTTGCTGGCTTTGTTGTCTGGGAGTGTGCTTCAAACGCTGAGATATCGTCTCCTTGATTTTCTCTGAGATAATTTCTCTTGTTTGTAGATCCGCTGCTGCCTCTTGGGCTGATGAGTAAACCTGGGTTCCTGTAGTGAGGTGGACCACCAATTTGGCAGGATAGGGGGTCTTGAAACGAATTTGTTTTGACCTCAGGATTTTTTTTTTTTTTTACCAATTATTTTACCAGGAAAGAAAGGACCATATTCTCTACGCTGCTTTTGTGTTGGAGGTGCATAGTCGTCAAATAGGAGATGAGCCTGGCCCCACATTACCTTACCCCTTTGCCATGCTTTAATTAGAAGTGCTTCTTTTGTTTGGAAGCTGAGAAAACGAATAAGAAAGGAGCGCAGTCTGGCATCTGGGCGCATTGGTTTGGGGCCTAGAACATGATGGGCCCTTTCAATATCAAGCTGGTATTCAGGGATACACCAGGCGTAGGAGGCAATCTGAAAAAGCCTGCGGGTCGTTCTCCTCCTCACCCTCCGGGATTCCAAATATTCTGTTGTTGCGACGCTGACTCCTGTTCTCTGCATCCTCCTGACGGGCAGAAATAGCTAGCTGTTCGAATAGTATGCAACAGACTGTCTCCTCGAGGTCTTCTATGTGCGTGGAGTTTCAGGAGATTTGGAGATCTGCCTCCGATATTCTGTTTTCCAGATGGGTGATATCCTGTCTCAAGTTGTTTAATGATTCTCATACTTCACCCCTAAAATCTGATATGGCTTCCAAGATTGTGTCTGTAGAGGTGTCAGTATTCTTCTTGGTTGGCTTCAGTCTTGGATGCTTTTTCTCTGGACCTGGGGTGTACTTAGAGCAGGCCTCTCCCTCGTCAGAGTGTAGTTCGTCTGCTTCTGCGTTTTCCGCAATCGGCAAAACCGATTAGGAGAAGCTTTTGCCATTGTGCAATATCTGTTGAGCGATTATTACAGGATCATGATTTTTTTAAAGATTTGTGTGATTTTGCTCATTTCATTTAATGTCGAAGTTAGGAGCTCTCCCAAAGCGTGGCTTCACGGAGGCATACTCGATCCGGAAGTCCCTCATAGCTATTACTATTGATGCAAAAAAAAGCATTTGATAGGTTAAGATGTGATTTCTTGTTTGCTGCACTTCACAAATTTGGTTGTGTGAATAAATTGTGCTATTGGTCAAGGGAACTATATGCACATCCCACAGTAAGTGTTAAAGTGAATTAGACAGCCTTATACCTATTTCCTATCCAAAAGAGCACAAGACACAGTTACTACCTGCCATTAGCCTTGTTTGCCTTAAGTATTGAACACCTCGCTGCTCTGGTAAGGGAACCTCAAGATCTAGAGGGCATAACAGTAGGGGGAGATGAGTACAGAACTTTGTTATACACTCACAACACTATGCTTTATCACAGAAATCCTATCAGAACCTTCCAATCCTTTAACACTTTTTTGGGGCTGTATTTTCCCCCTTCCCTGACTGGCTCCTATCACCCCCACCCCCTAGCCTCTTCACCTGACTTCTTCTGATCTTACTGACTATGTCCCCCTAAGGCTTATTCCTCCCCTGTTGTAGGTGATAGGAGACTGCCTCAGTCTGCACTTTCAGGATCTGGTACAGCTGAGCCAAAGTCATCAGTGCAGGGCCTGCAAGGCATAGGGAGATCATCCTGCCAGCCCAGAGAAAGTTTTCATCCTATGTTCCTCCCGTGGAGGAGTGGTGTGCAATGCCAACATTGTCGTCACCATGCATGTTCCTGTGGATGTGATGTGCAGCACCCTTGCGCTCCGCCTCCCACCTATCCTTATTGGTGGATTTCATCCCCTGCCCCCCCAGGGCAGCAACATGTAGCTGTTACTTCCCACAAATCTGGCTGTGTCAAGTCTGAGGAACGGAGGGATTTAAACATATGTGAGAATGTTATTGAAATGCTCCCCCTAGCAATGTGTACTGCTGGTCTTTGAATATATTGCCCCACCACCACCATATTTCAAAGGGCAGATAGAGATTTACAGTTATGGAACAAGTTTTTGTTTTGTTTTGTTTTTTAGAAACATAGAAACATAGAACATAGAAACATAGAAGTTGACAGCAGATAAGGACTGCATGGCCCATCCAGTCTGCCCATTTCTTTTTCTACCTTATGAATGTGCCATTGGCTTTTGCTATGTCAATGGCCTATCTATTCATACTCATCTGTATTGCTCCCTTATGCCTATCCCATGCCTGTTTGAAGCCATGCACTGTATTCATATCCACCACTTCCTGAGGTAGGCCATTCCATGCATCCACCACTCTTTCTGTGAAAAAGAACTTCCTCACATTACCCCTTAATCAGCCTCCCTCTAATCTCATGCTGTGTCCTCTTGTCCTGCTATTTTTCTTATGCTGAAACATGTTAGACTCTTTCACCTAGTTAATGCCCTTAAGGTGTCTGAGTGTTTCAATCATATCACCTCTCTCCCTCATTTGCTCTAGGATATACATATTGAGCTCAATTAATCTGTCCTCAAATGTTTTCTGATGCAGTCCCTGGACCCTTTTGGTTGTCATTCTCTGGACTGCCTCAATTTGGTTAATGTCATTGTGAAGGTGTGGCCTCCAGTACTGCACACAGTACTCCAAATGGGGCCTAACCAGTGTCTTGTAAAGAGAGATTATTACCTCCCTCTTACGACTTGTGATACCCCTACTAACACACCCCAACATCACTCTAGTCTTATTTACTGCTTTAGTGGTCTGCTTGGATGATTTCAGGTAATCGGTGATGATGACGCCCAAGTGTCTTTCTTCCCTTGTGACTGCCAGCAACTCCCCCTCCCAGTCTATAGGTGGCTTCAAGTTTTCTCTTCCCTATGTGCATGATCTTGCACTTCTTTGCGTGAAACCCCAGTTGTCTCTCTTTCGACCATTTTGCTAGTTTATCCAGATCTCTTCTCATTCTGCCCACCCCATCTGTATCATCTACTCTGTTGCAGATCTTGGTGTCATCTGCAAACAGACAAACCTTACTCTCCAGTCCATCTGCAATGTCACTGATGAAGATATTGAAGAGGACTGGCACCAGGACTGATCCCTGATGTACCCCACTTGTGACTTGCATCTCTTCTGACTGTATACCGTTTACCACCACTCTCTGTTTTCTGCCCGTCAACCAGTTTGCCACCCAGTTGACCAACGTCTGACTCACCCGAGCCTACCCAGCTTATTAATCAAATCTTCTATGTGGAACAGTATCGAAAGCTTTGCTGAAGTCAAGGTTGACAACATCAACTGCTCCCCCTTGGTCCATCACTCAGGTTACCCAGTCAAAGAAATCTATAAGATTAGTTTGACAGGACCTTCCTTTTGTAAACCCATGCTGTCTTGGATCCTGTGCTCCTATGGATTCTAGGTATTGCACTATCCTTTCCTTAAGGAGTGTCTCCATAATCTTACCCACTACTGAGGTAAGACTGACTGGTCTGTAGTTTTCTGCCTCCTCCCTGCTACCACTCTTGTGGAGCAAGATCACATGAGCCCTTCTCCAGTCTTCTGGGATCTCTCCTGTGCTCAGAGACTCTCTAAACAGTTCTGATAATGGCTCTGCGAGTTCCACCCTTAGCTCCTTTAGTACCTGGGATGTATGCCATCAGGTCCCATTGCCTTGTCCACCCTGAGCTTATCGAGTTTTTGTAGGACTCTTTCTTTTGTGAAGGGAATAGTGCACACCACCCTCCCCCTGGGTCCATGGTGCTGAGCTGTGGGCTCTGCCCTACCTTCTGTTCAGTAAATACTGAACAGAAGTATCTATTTAGGATAGATGCTTTTACATGGTTCGCCTCCTCAAATGTCACTTATCCCCTTTGATCTTAGCAATACCCCTTCTGGACTTACTCCTTTCACTAATGCATCTATAGAAAGTCTTGTCACCTTCTTTTACTGTTCGTGCTAGTGTTTCCTCAGTTTGGGCCTTTGCCTGCCTTACTGCCTTCCCTGCTTCCCTTAGGGAAAGTTGGTATGCCTCCCTATCTTCATCCTGCAGCGTTCCCTTATATTTCCTGAAGGCCAGCCTTTTGGCTCTGACCTTTTCTGCTACTGTGTTTGAGAACCAAAGTGGTTTCCTTCTTCTTTTGCATTTCCTTTTCTCAGTAACACAATGGGATATTGCTTCAAGTATTGCATCTTTAAAGCTTGCCCACTTTGCCTGTATCCCCTCACTTGTATTTCTTTTTGCCAGGGCTAGCTTAACTCTGTTGGCCATCTTATCAAAGTCAGCTCCCATGAAGTCCCATATTTTTGCCTTGGAATGGGGTGATTTTGTTCTAGTGGCCAAATTGAACCATACCATGTGATGGTCACTGACACCAAGGTGACCTTCTACCTGGAGATCTGTGATCCTTTCCCTGTTAGTCAGTACTAGATCTAGGATAGCCCTGTCTCTTGTGGGTTGTTGTACCAGTTGTTTGAGGCCCTTCCCCTGCAGGGAATCCACCATGTGTCTAGTTCTGGCAGATGTTCCTGCTGGTATTGACCAATCTGTATCTGGCATGTTGAAGTCTCCCATTATCAGAACCTCCTCTTTAGCTGTCATGTTTTGTATATCTTCTAACAGTAACGTGTCTATGTCCTCCCCCTGGTCTGGAGGCCTGTACACAATCCCAGTTCGTATGGCTGTCCCATTTCCTGTTTCCAAGGTGACCCACAGTTCTTCTGGCTCCTTATGTGTATTCTGAATTTCTGTAGCTTTAATATTTTCATTAACATAAAGGGCCACTCCACACCCCCTTTTTGCACCTCGTTCTGTTCTGAACAGTACATAGCCAGGTACTGAAGTCTCCCAAGAGTGGTTACTGGTAAACCGTGTCTCGTTAACAGCTACTATGTCCAGTTTAGCCTCTGTCATTATTACCTGCAGGTCTGGGATCTTGTTTCCCAGACTGCAAGAAGTTGGAGGTCCGCATTTCCAAGCGTCCGAGTGGGAACCGACCTTTTCTTTACCTGGTGATGCAAATGAACTACGAACATTCTGATCTCCTGCTTGACTACTAGCTGAGGGGGGAAGGGTGTTCTTCCCATTCGACGTATGGGGTGCTGCACCCCTCTCCCCATTTGCTAGATTAAATATTCTGCAAAGACGTCAAACTTCTGCCCCAATGCACTGACTCCCTCCTTAGTCAGAAGCGGTTCATCAAATTTAAAGAACTTTCGCTCCCAAAACTGTTTCCAGTTCCCTACAAATTTGTATCCTTTTTCCTGGCACCAGCCCTTGAGCCACATGTTCAGCTCCCCTATCTCCCCTTCTCTGACCTCCCATCCATCCATCTGTCCCCCTCTTCCAGACTGGCAGGATATAAGAGAAGGAGATGCCAGACGAAATGGATGAAAGTTTGTCAACCAGCCTGATCAGGTGTTCCTTGGTCTCCACAACTTACCGGCTGGCTACATCGTTAGTCCCTTTGTGTACCAGGACATCAATGTTTTCTCCTGCTTCCTGAACAATTTTAGCAATGCGGTCAGTGTCTCTCCACGCTGATGTACCTGGGAGACATCTGGCCATTACCCCTAGCTTGAAATAAGTATCAACTCCCCAAATCATTGAGTCTCCTATCATCAGTAGTTTTTTGGATTTCTTTCTTGGTTTTTTTGTTTTGGTTCCTGTTTTGGGTGAGTTTTGTTGTGCTAGCTCCTGTACTGCAGTGTCCTTTCCCCCTTTGTTTGATTTCGGAGGTAGAGGCAGATACCTGTTTGTAGTTTTTATATGGTTTGTGGAGGTGATATGTTGGAGAGCACCAAGTGATGGGGCACCTGATTTGCCCCTCCTAACCACCTGCCAACCTCCCGGACCAACTACCCTCTGCGGTCGAGATGCTTCTGTTGGATGTTGGGGAAATGGTGGGCAGTTCTTATAATATATTTGGTAGGGAGGGGGATTTCATGCCATATAAACCTGACAAAAGTTAAACATTTCAGAGGACAGTGTTATTGTTCTGATGTTAGTGTGACCAACTTCATTCATTTGCTTTTTCTGAAGGAGATATTTGGAGTAGAATGACTAGACTTGAAAATTCTATCAATCTTTAGTGTGCTATAATGGCTCAACAGGTATGTCAGCATGTTACAGATCCATATGTCAACTGTTCAGACCTTCACCAGGGAAAACATGTCATTTTTCTGAAGGATAGATATGGTGTAGTGACTACATTTTGAAGTTCTGTCTAAATGCGCTGTGCTTTTGTGGCTCAATATGTGTGTCAACATGCAAAAGAACCAGATGTCAAAGGTTCAAGCCTTGTGCAGGGATATTTTTTTATGTGTCACTTTATTCAGAGTAGAGACAAAACTTGGGAAAACTAATAAAAACAGTATATTATGGTGGCTCATGGTGTATGTCTGTCTGCATCCAAAACAGCCAGACTTCAAGGGTTCAAACCTTGACCAGGGAAATTGTTTTGTGCTTTGTGTCAAACTCAGTTGTGAGCATTTAATCATATAGGTGTCACAAATCATTACCTTTTATTTAATATTGCTAAATTAAGACAGACATAGGCAAAATAATATATTTTATTTATAAATTTTAATAAAAGGGGCAGTGCTGTGATGCATAGGCAGATTTAGAGGGGGGGGCTAAGGGTGCTATAGCTCCCCCATCATGGAACTCCTCTATTAGTAACACACTGTGCTACATTGTTAATTGGTATGCACTAATGCCTCCATGAAAGCCACCTGAGCCACGTGGGTCTCATCTGTCCTCCAGTGTCCTGGTAGTGCAGAAAACAACCACCCCCACTCGCATTACATAATTGAATTCCTCCTCACCCCAGAAAAGCCGGTCTCCAGCATGAATTTACTAACTTTCATCCTGCGCCATTTTGTCAGGTCCCAGCACTGTGGCAGCAGCTGGTCTTGAGCATTTGTTCTCTACTTTTGTAGGCTTGGTGCAATTCCTTTGTTCATGTGGGGGGGGGGTGTTCATGCGTGGGGGGTACAGCTGCATCAAAGCGGAGTGGACCTTAACAATACAGATCTTAACCAGGCTGCCTAGTGCTCACTGCTCCTGATTTGCTGTTGCGTCCAATAGTGGATGTGGCTAGCAAGGGGTGCCTTCTTTAAATGTCTGAGCTGCCGAAACAAGAGTGAGCTGTAATTCATTCACTCAGAAGATTAACGTTGGAGCAAGAGAGGAGCGAGTGTACTACTGATGAGCAGACAGAGAGAGCGGAGCCCACAAGTGAAGAGCAGAACCCAGGGTTTCAGGCAGCAGCAGTCCAGTAACATGGAGTTGGTGTGGCCTTGGTAAATCAGCACAAGGAGCTGGAGTGAGGTTCAGGTCATCTTCTGGTAGTTGAAGCAAGCTGTAGCTGAGAGCTCTGCTCATTAGGAGTCATAGAGTCAGTGTGTGCTGTCTAGAGAGAAATAATTTGTCTGCCAGGTGACCGGAGACAGTACTCAACAAGAGGCACATAGACATCAGCCTGCTGAAAATGGATCAAGTCTTCATTTAATCAGGTACTTCTTGCTTTAGAAAGAAAAACTTTCACAGTCTCAAACTATGGTGGGTGGGAGGTGGCTACTTAGATGGGAAAGGACATTAGTGTTCATCAAATTGGGTGTGTAATAAATGTAGTACTAGTGTTATTAATTTGTAGTATGGGGAACTTAAATTTATGACATTAAAATAGTTTAAGGTCACTGCTGGTTTTGTCCTATATGGCAAATTGATTTTGGTGTGGATTTATAGGAGAGGGACTTGGAAGGTAGTGCCCTCTGGTAGCATGCTGGGGTCAGGCCTGGTATCAGCAACAGCATGAACCAGGAGAACAGGAGAGGCAGAAACTGGTACATGAGACCTTTGAACTGAGGTGAAAAAACTTCAGTATGTACTGTATGTCTAATCTGGGTGGACTTTTCAGTTGTGGTTGTACAGTGTGAATGAGCACAGAGGGAAGTAATAGATGGATTTTTAAGGTGTTCTGTTGTATATTATGGCATGTGCTGGAGTTGCTGCATGGTTGGAGAGCAAAATTAGCAACAGAAGTCATAAGACCTTGTTTGGTACATTGACAGAGGCAGTATGTTGAATGCGGGTGGGGGTGGGGTGCAAGTTCTGATGTACCCAAGCAAGTGCTGTTGCTAATTAAAAAAAAAATGCATTTTTAAGTTCGCTTGCGTGCATGCGCAAGGAACGTCTTGGGAGACTGGGACACTTTGGAGGTGTGCCCCTCCGCTGCAATCCCCTGCTCCATTGAGCAGGAGTGGCAGTCCTGCACCAATCGGACGTGGTGCTGTGTATGACAGCGGTGGTCTTCTCTTCAAAGAAAACCACCACTGTCATACACAGCACCGCCGCCGCCGCCCAAAATCTTTGCTGCCATGCTGGGAGCCCACCCCAGTGTGGCAAGCGTCCCCGTTGTCTGCCGACAGGGTGCCTCAATCCCCTGTCGGCTCCATGGCCCCCCAGCCATCCTTCATGCTGGAGCTCTCACCCCAGCGTGGCAAATGTCCCACGTCGTTTTTTTTTTTGAAAACCTGTAAATGAAAAACGGTCCCCACGGGCGCTTCTCCCAGCCCCACATCCTGCACCCACCCTCTGCGCACCTGCCTCCCACACCCCCTCACCCCATACTTACCTCTGGGCTTGGCACAACGATCATCGGTGGACCGGGAACACATCTGCACTCTTCAAAGCCGACCGCGAACTGAGGAAATGCCGTAAGCTGTATAATGGGCTAGATAGGGGTTTTCAACTTTATTGCATATCTCAGGCATTTTTTCGAATTTTGCACCTAATTTTCAACATGGGTTTTTGGGACCCCTTCTCATGAATGATGTCACTGTCATGGCGTTATTCGGGCCCGAAGGGTGATTTCGCAGTCACTGCGCAGTCACTGCGCGAAATCATCCTTCGGGCCCAAATAATGCCATGACAGTGACATCTTTCATGAGAAGGGTCCCAAAACCCCATGTTGAAAATTTGGTGCTAAAATTCCTAAAATGACTGTTTTACGAGCGTGCGTTGCGCAGTTCCTATGCACACTCGTAAGTTCGCGAATTTTCAATATTTGTACTCCAATGACTTCCAAATACCTAAACAGCACATAGAAGCAAGCAACATTCAGCATTGACAAATGCTTGTACTTCTTTGTCACTGATTTTTTTAAGCCATGTCCAACTGCCAAATACCACTGCAAATACCTGCAAGCGAACGTTCGGCATTGACAATGCTTGTTATATTTGTTTAAAAACTGTGTTCTGCTGTCTGCTTACTGACTTCTTGGGCCTATGATAAAAATGAGATGCCTCGTATCATGGGGTTATCCCAGTAAAGGACATTTTAAAATAAAAAATATTTTATTTATTTAAAAATGTATTTTCTTTGGAATAAGTTGCTCTATAGAATAAAATCTGTTATGCAAAAATAGCAAGCAAACTTGAAACTATATTTTCAGAAAGTAGACAGCAAAGTAACTTTGTTCCCATATTTCTATATTTATTATATTTATTTTTTTACTGAGGTAAGATTGGGGGTAGGTTAATCTGTACTGCAGGACAAACTGGGGTGGGTTGACTTTATGATAATGTCATAACGTGTTTGAGTGAGTGACATTTTTGAACTTGTTTACTTGGATTGTGATTTAATTTGTCTGTAATTTGCCTTTATCACCAAATCTCTTTCAACTGGTCTCATTTTTATGTGTTTCAGATGTGCTGCTGCCCAGCTGCAGTCTTTTGGTATTTTGTTTTATTTTGGGGTGGGAGGGTATTTTGGGCAACATACTGTCATGCAAACTCTGGGGACTCTGGGGATGGTGCTAGGGTACAACTCACAAAGCATGAGGAGGGAGGAAATGGGTAGAAATTACACTAAAAATACCCTCCAAAATGCACCAGAATGTAAAAAAAATTTTGGGGGCTTGGAGGTCCACAAGACCCCGGACTATTATTTTTATTTTTATCTCACTTGAGCTCCCCCATCTATAGGACTCCTGGATCTGCCTCTGGTGATGATTGGTTACTGGTGCTGCCTCTGGGGCAGTGCCATGATGGTTGGTTTCTGTTGGCTGCCTCTGGGGCAGTGCTCTTGCTGCCCCTGGGGCAGAGGTTGTTTAATTGCTTCCCGTGGGCTTACTATAAATGTTAAAGAAACTCTTTTGCAGGATGTACAGTACTGTACTATGAGGGGAGTTGTACACAAAGGGCCCAATTTTCAATCAGGTTAGAATGACGCAATGGAGTTGCATCAATAGTGTTTGATGCAAGCTGTGGTTTGTGTCACAACTTGCGTCAAACGGGATTTTCAAACCCAGCCTACGTCGGATCCAGAGACAGCTGCAGCAATGCTCCACTTGCACCTGGGTTGTGGCCAAGACCCTAGTGCACCTAGTCACAAGGGGGCTTGCGCCATGTTGGGGCTGCCACATCTCCTTTATTGGGATATTCAAAGCCCCGCCAGGGATGCAGCAGGGAGCACCACTTAGACCAGCCAGGAGTTGGTCTAAGTGGTTGCGGCAGTGGAACTCCAGAGGACAGCAGGATTTGGGATGCAGGAAGGGCAGGGGAGGATGGGGTGTCGGGGCACCGCTGTCCATCACCCTGGAGTGCCTTTGTACCCAGTAGGGTGCCACCACAATGAACCTACTGTATGTGCAAAACAGATCCCTTGGCAGTGATCCCCCTTCTGAGGCTGACATAGAATCCCTGGTGCAATATCATCCCTCCATGATCCTCAATCACCCTGTGAGGACCAGAGGTTGTGCCCCCCATGGAATAGAACCCACCTGCCCCTCCAATCCACGATGTCCTGCAGGACTACACAAAACCCACTGGGAATGCGTGGGGGGGGTCCGGACTATGTGGGGATTGGCAGAGGTGACAGTAGCCTGGCAATGCCTGGGTTTGGCTTTCTGATCCTTAGGGGAACCTCAGTTGTCCCCTGCCCATTTGTCACAGGATGCATCCCAGCCCTGTGCCACAGTCTTCCACTGCACTTCACTTCACTTCCTGGCACAGGGTCACATGTTGCGGTTAGTTCAGAAGGTTTGCTGCAAGTGGCAAACCTTCTAAAACAGCAACTTTTTACCCTTGCTACAGCTGCGTCAGACGCAGCTCCTTACTTTGCTGCAAGTTGCATGTGATGCAGGCAGCTTTGAAAATCGGGCCCAAAGTGACCCCAGCCTCAGCCTAAGTCCACAGACAGGCAGGCAGGCCACAACCACACCACTCAACAACCATCGGGATACTTCCCTCTACTCCCCTTCCCTTCAGTCCACACACACCACAATGGTAATTAACTTCACTCTGCTCACCTCTTACTGCTGCTGACTTCTTTCTTGTGGCATCTGGTGTAGATCCCTGATTCCTGGTTTTCCTTGGGACCCCAGCCTCACTCTGAGTCCTCCTGAGTCTCTGGTGCTGGTCTTGGATGGTCTGCCACCATGCTGTGCCTGGCCTGGTGGCAGTCAGGCCTAGCTGCTGCTGGTGGCCTGCTGTGCAGTGATGCCACTGACAAAAGGGCCCATCGCATCGAGCACCATAGGTGCCAGTTTGGTTCTGTGTCCTCCAGGCACAGGCAGCACTGTGCTTGTCTAACTGGTCGAGTACACCACTGTAGATTTTAGTTTTTTCAGATTCAGAGTTGGGACAAGGAACAGCCATCTGCTACTAGTCTGACTAACCAGTCAGCTACCGCCACCACTTTTTTCTCCATGTCAAACTTGTGCTGCCACCAGCTGTGCAAATGCTATAAGGTGTGGTGTGTTGTGGGAGAATACTGATGGTCACACACCAAAACCAAACTGCCTGCCTTATCAGTGCTGTTTTTGCTCGGGGGGAGTGCATAGAGATGTGACACCCCGACAAGCTGTAAATGCTATTGGCAGCTGGATGTTCCAGTACAAATAGGTTTCGGGCATGGAACAGAACCTTCAATACTACTATCCTCACCTCTACCCTCTTGCCATACAATGACTGCAGCTTTACATTTTCTTCTGACAGGCACACAATAGATTTTAAGAAAACATCATTTTAAAAACAGAAATGTATTTTCAAGATTCAGCGCCCCCTATGGATGGGCCCCCATGCGGCTGCGTAGTTTGCCTATCCTTACAGCCGACCCTGCTCCCTACATTCACTGTTACAGCAGACCGTGCCCTATCTACAACTTTTTCAAACTCCCCCCTTCCTTTCCACTATGATTTCTTGGTGCTTATTCCATGTATTCTTGAAGCCCAGCACGGTTTTCGCTCCACCACCTCCACTGGAAGGCTGTTCCAGAAATCTACCACTCTTTCTATGAAGAAGTATTTCCTCACATCTCTCCTGAATCTACCCCCTTCCAGATTCACAGCATGTCCCCTTACTCTTGAGCACCTTTTCTTCTGAAAATACTCCCCTCCTGTACCTTATCTACCCCTGTGAGGTATTAAATGGTCTATGTTATATCCCCCCCCCTCCGTTCCAGAGTGTACATATTGAGGTCTTTTAGTCTATCCTCATAGGGCTTTTGACACAGACCCTGCATCATTTTAGTTGTCCTCTTCTGGACCACCTCCACTCTATCTATGTCCTTCCAGAGATGTGGTCTCCAGAAATGGATACAATACTCTAGGTGGGGTCTTACCAGCAATCTGTAGAGAGGCAACACCACCACCCTCTTTCTGCTTGTGATACCCTTCCCTATGCACCCCCAGCTTCCCGCTAGCCCTCCCTACTGCATTGTTGCATGGCCTGGCCACCTTTAGGTCTTCCAGTATGATTACCCCCAGGTCTTCTTGCCTGCTTGGTGGTCAGCAATACCCATCCATTCATTCTGTACTCTGCCTCTGGATTTCTGTTCCCTAAATGTATTTTTTTGCACTTTTTCACATTGGAACCCAACTGCCATACCCTTGACCACTCCTCTAGTTTTCTCAGGTCTCTGCTAATTCTTTTCACACACACACAACCCGAGTGTCCACCCTATTGCAGATTTGGGTGTCATCTGCAAAGAGGCAGAACTTCCCTTCCAGCTCCTCTGCAATGTTACGTATAACAACATTAAAAAGGACCAGTTTTAGTAATGATCCCTGAGGCACCCCGCTGGTCACCCTCCGGTGAGTAAACAGGGAGGAGAGGAGGCACTGCGGGTCACCTTAGAGACTGGAAATGGCACCACAATCCGCACAGGGGTTGTATACAGACCCCCATCTCAAGGGGAGGGAATGGACGAGGATATGATAGAAGGCATCCTTAGGATGGCAGAGAAAGGGGAGATACTGTTGATGGGGGTCCTGAATATGCCAGATGTTAACTGGAGCACCTTTGCTGCAGCCACATCCAAGAGCAGGGCAATCCTCGATGCCCTACAGGGGGCACGCCTCAGACAGCTAGTGCTGGAACACACTCAGGAGGGAGCAATCTTAGACTTTGTACTCTCAAATGGGGACAGTGAGAGGATCTCAGATCTAGAGGTGGGAACAAGTGACCTCCAAACAGTGAGTTTCACAATAAACTCAGCTGCAGAGTCAAGCCATACAAAAGTGAGGGACTTCAGGAGGGATGACTTTGTCAAAATTGGAGAGCACCTTAGAAAATCACTAGCAAACAGGCAAGAAGGAGGGGTAAAGCAACAATGGGGAAATGTCAAACCTGCCATCACAGAGGCAACAAGCCTTTGTGTGAAGCAAATAAGCAAATCAAAATGAAAGAAAAAGCCACTATGGTTCTCAAAAGAGGTGGCGGAGAAGGTTAGGGAGAAAAAGATAGCATTTAGGAAGTATAAGGAAACACAGAAGGAGCAGGACAGAGAACTGTACGTTAAGGCAGAAGGAAACAGGGAAGGCAGTCAGAATAGTAAAGGCCCAAATTGAGGAAAAGATAGCCAACTCGTTAAGAAGGGGGATAAAACTTTTTTATAGGTATATTAGGGAGCGTAGAAAGACAAAAGGAGGGATAGTGAGGCTGAATAGAATGGACAGTGGGTGGGCAGAGAGGGATAGTCAAAAAGCAGGGATACTGAACGAACACTTCTGCTCAGTATTCACAAAAGAGGAGGAGGAGGAGGGGGAGGTACCTAATCCAATTAACAGAAGCACACTGGATGGGCGGGGGGCCGATCCCAATCCTTTCACAAAAGAAAGGGTTCTGAAAGAACTCCTAAAACTGAAGGTGGACAAAGCAATGGGCCCTGATGGGATTCACCGCAGAATTCTGAAAGAATTAAGGGGAGAACTAGTGACACCACTGACTACCCTTTTTAACAAATCATGGGAGGATGGTGTGTTACCCGAGGACTGGAGGAGGATGGATGTGATTCCCCTTCACAAAAGTGGGAGCAAGACAGAGGCAGGAAACTACAGACCTGTCAGTTTGACCTCTGTGGTAGGGAAAATGATGGAATCACTTATGAAGGAAAGAATTGTTGAGTACCTAGAGGCCAGTGGGGCACAGGACCCAAGGCTGCATGGATTCACAGTGGGAAGGTCATGTCAGATGAATCGAATCGATTTCTTTGACTGGGCGACCAAAGTAGTAGACCAGGGAGGGGCTGTGGACATGGCCTACCTTGACTTTAGCAAGGCATTTGACACAGTCCCACACAAAAGATTAATAAACAAATTAGCCAGCCTGGGAGTGGGTCCCTGGGTGGTAGCCTGGGTAAAACATTGGCTGGACAACAGGACACAAGGTAATAGTAAGCGGGTCAGTTCGAAGGGGGTTACTAGTGGGGTACCGCAGGGTTCAGTACTGGGTCCACTCCTTTTTAATAACTTTTGTAAGTGACATTGCAGAGGGACTGGAAAGAAAAGTATGCCTATTTGCAGATGGCACAAACATCTGCAACAGGGTTGATACATAAGGGGGCGTGGAAAGGATGAGAAGGGATTTGGCAAGGTTGGAGGAATGGTCAGAAGTATGGCAGCTTGGATTTAATGCAAAGAAGTGCAAAATAATGCACCTGGGAAACAAAAACCCAGGGGAAGAGTACACAGTGGGGGGGGGGGTAGGTAGGTAGTAACAACAACAAAAATGGAAAGGGACCAGGGAGTAATCATATCAGATGACCTTAAGGTTGGCAAGAAATGTGAGAAGGCAGTAGGGAGGGCTGGGGGATACTGGGATGTATAGGGAGAGGCATCACCACCAGAAAACTGGAACTTGTTATTCCTCTGTACAGACAGTTGGTGAGACCCCATCTGGAGTACTGCATCCAGTTCTGGAGACCCCATCTCTGCAAGGACATAGACAGGATGGTAGTAGTCCAGAGGAGGGCAACTCAAATGTTGCAGGGTCTGCAAGAGAAGCCATACGAGGAGAGACTAAAAGGAGCTTAATATGTATACCCTTGAGGAAAGGAGGGAGAGGGGAGACATGATAGAAACTTTTAAGTACCTCAGTGGAATCAACAAAGTCTAAGAAGGTAGCATCTTTCAGAAAAAGGGTTGTGCAGGAGAAGGGGACACAATTTGAAGATAGAGGGGGGACCACTCAGGGGCAATGTGAGGAAGTATTTTTTCACAGAGAGGGTGGTGGACACATGGAACCGCCTTCCTGAGGAGGTTGTGGGGACTAAAACTGTGGAAGAATTCAAGAATGCATGGAACAGACATAGGGCAATTCTTGTGGGGGGAAGAAAGAAATAGGCTGTTGGTTAACTAGGATCTGCAGCTTATCCAGTAGGTAGGAAAATGGGCAGACTAGGTGGGCTAAGAAGTCCTTATCTGCCGTTAAAGTCTACATTTCTATGTTTCCTTGGAGTGAACTCTGTTTACCACCACCCTCTATCACCTATCCCCTAACCAATTTCTTATCCAGTTTATCACCTTTGGACCCACTCCTAACCTACCCAGCTTGCTTACTAATCTCCTATGTGGAACAGTGTTGAACGCCTTACTGAAATTTGGGCAGGCCACATCTACCGCTCCACCCTGATCTAGTTCCTTGGTCACCCAGTCAAAGAAATCTATCAGATTCATTTGACATGACCTCCCCCTGTGAAACCATGCTGCCTTGGGTCTTGTAACTCACTGGATTCAAGATATTTCACAATCCTTTCCTTCAGCAATGATTCCATTAAGTTTCCCACCACCGATGTCAGGCTGACTGGCCTATAATTTCCAGCCTCCTCCCTGCTATCACTTTTGTGTGGGATTACATCCACCCTCCTCCAGTACTCCAGAACCACTCCTGTTTACAGTGAGCTGTTAAACAGAACTGTCAGAGGTGCAGCCAGTATTTCCCTGAGCTTCCTCAACACCCTAGGATGCACCCCTTCTGGCCCCATTGCTTTGTCTACTTTCAGATTAGCATGTCTCTTCAGGACTCTCATCTCCAAAAAAGGACTAGTGTCTACCTCCCTTCCTCCAAAGCTTTTGTTACTTTTTTGTGGCCCCTACCCTCTTCCTTCATCTGTGAACACTGAAAAAAAGTATTTGCATAAGATGTCTGCCTTTTCCTGGTCCCCCTCTGCACAGTTCCCCCCTTTCCTTTTTAACCTTATGATCGCACCTCTTGGTCTTCTTCTTTTCACTTACGTATCTAAATAAACGTCTCATTCCCTTTCGTTACCTTCTGGGCTATTCTCTCTTCGGTTTGTGCCTTTGTGCTCCTTACTGCTTTCCCTATTCCCTCTGTTCCCCTGATACACCTCCCTTTCCTCCTCCCTCTGCATCTCCTTATACCTTCTGAATGCTACCCTTTTAGCTTTTTTCAGCCATCTCTTTTGAGAACCATAGTGGTCTCTTTTTCCTCTTGCTTTTATTCACTTGTTTGTTGCAGAGGTTTGTTGCCTTTACTATGCTCCCCTTTTATCTTCACCCACTGTTCCTCCACCCCACCCAGGTCACCACCCCTGCTAGGTCATCCCTGAGGCATTCACTCATCTTTTTTAAAATCTGCCCTCCTAAAGTCCAGGACCCTCACCCTTGTGTGGTTTGATTCTGCAGCCATCCTTATACTGAACCACACTGTATGGTGATCACTGGTCCCACGGTGGCCTCCCACCTTGACATCTGCAATACTGTCCCTGTTAGTGAGTACCAGGTCCAGTATTGTCCCATCACGAGTGGGTTCACTGAGTAGTTGCCTAAGGAATGCCCCCTGCAGAGAGTCCAAGATGTCCCTACTTCTAGATGAAGCCACTGCTGGGAGGCTCCAATCCACATCTGGAAGGTTGAAGCCCCCCACCAGCAGCACCTCCTCCTTTTCTGCTGTCATGCCAATATCTTCCACCAGTGCCTTAAATAATGCCTCCCGCTGTGCTGGAGGTCTGTAGATCACAGTGCAAGTAGTTGCTCCATTTCCTGTCTCCAAGGTGACCCACAGTACCTCTGCCTCCCCTCTCTATTCCCTGCATCTCTGTGGCATTTATACTCTCCCTCACGTAAAGCACATCACCTCCTCCTTTCCTTCCCACCTGATCCTTCCTAAACAGAGTATAGCCTGGTTTGGCCATGTCCCAATCATGGTTTTCAGTGCGCTGTGACTCAGTAATGGCCACAATATCCAGGTCGGCCTCTGCTGTGATGGCCTGTAGGTCTGGAATCTTATTTCTTAGACTTCTAGCATTCGCACACGTCTTTCCAGATTTTGTTTTCACTCAGCTTGTTGGTCCCCTTTTTTCCTTTTTGGCCTCCCTCCTTCCCACCTCTTTTTAATGATCCTGTTCCTTTCTGCCTTTATCTCTACCAGCCTGCTCCCTTTATTAATTTGCCACCTGGGGGATTCCTCTCCCCTCGGGTTTTCCTTACTGTCCACTTCAGCCTGAGGGAGAGTGGAGGCAGTTTGTGATTCCAAGATTCCTTCTGCCACCCTCCCTCAGCTAGTTTAAATGTTCATCAAAGTAACATTTAAACCATCCACTGAGGACTGTGGTTCCCCTCCAGGATGGATGCAGGCCATTACCCCTGTATAGTCCCTTATCCTCCCAGGAAGGTTCCTCGTCACCAATGTAGTTGAACCCTTCCTCTCTGCACCATTCCTTCAATCAATAGAAACATAGAATTTGATGGCAGATAAGGACCACTTGGCCCACCTAGTCTGCCCATTTTCCTACCTAACAGATAAGCTGCAGATTCTAGTTAACCAACTGCTTACTTTCTCCTACCCCCCACTAGGACTGCCTTATGTCTGTCCCATGCATTCTTGAATTCCCCCACTGTTCTTGACTCCACGACCTCCTCAGGGAGGCTGTTCCATGCATCCACAACCCTCTCCATGAAAAAATACTTCCTCACATTACCTCTGATTTGACAATCAATCAATCAGTCAATCAATCAAACAAATTTTTTATTTAATCAGGTGAAACACCATTGAGAAGAACTCAATTTTGAGGTGGACCTGGACAATATACATACTCAGTACACAGACATATATACATAAATACATAGCTATACATATTCATACATATAAAGTTCGGTACATAGTGTAAATTGTACACACAGTAAACATGCAAATACACAGAGAAAAACAATGCTCACATCAGTATACAGAGGAAACAGGATCCAAATGGGGAAAGTGACATGGGTTATTGTAAAGCTAGACTAACACTGCTGGAGAACACAGGCAGGTAGATAGAGTGGCATAAACATTGATAAAGAATTTGGTGAGGCCTTGTGAGTGAGGAACAGAGGGTAAGAACAGATGAAGATGATGAGGGGGTAGAAATGGGGCATACATAACGGGTAAAAAGGAAGGGCAAAAACAAGGATACTTGAAAGGAAGGGGACATGCATAATGTGCCTCTGAAGATAAGAGACAAGTGCTACTATCAGAGAAATATTTACTGGCTCCAAGATTAAGCACCTGTGGTACGATATGGGTACCTATAAGAAGGGAGGAATAAAGAAAAGGGGTGTGAAAGATATAAGATACCAGTGGAACTCAGTGACACAGAGACATGGTGTCATATCATTAATCAGGGGAAGTAGCTACAAGACTCCTTAATAGATCATACATAAAGCATTTTGAATGCCTAGAAATTGGTATGGCAAACTCGTTTTAAGGATTTTTGTAAGTTGTTCCATAGTATAGGTAGCGCCTAGCTTATGGATGATCTACCAAAACGCGATTTGACTTTGGGTACAGTAAGTAAGATATAGGAGGTACTACTTAGGGCATACTTCCCTACCGAGTATAGTGGAAGACAGTCTGATATATACTGAGGTAGCTTTTTAGAGATTGCTCTGTATGTCCAATAAGGAGTGCTTTTCTGTCTTCTATAGGCAAGGGATGTCCATCCAATCACAGCATACAAGGAGCAGTGGTGCATGGAATATGGGTAACCAGTAATGAATCTTATAGTTCTATGGCAGTGGTTCTCAAGTGGTGAGGCGTGCCTTCCTGGGGAGGCACGGGCCCGTTGCAGGGGAGGTACTGTGAGTTTCCAAGTTTTACTGCAGTGTATTGCTAAAACGCTGCCTATGTATCCGTGTCTAATGCTGGAACTAGGAGATCCTGAGCCAGCCAATCTGAGGGGGAAAAAGGTCTTGAGCAGACCAATTGGGAGTAGGAGAAATGTGACCAATAGCAGGGGAGGTAGCTATAGCCAATCAGTGCCAGAGTTTCCAAGCCAATGAGCTCTTTGCCTCCTATGTTGACGTCATTGGTCCCAGAAATAAAGGCGCATGCCATGCATGTGAAGAAATGGACGCTGGATTCGTTTTGCTGCCGAGGTCCCCTGCAAGCTGTCTGTCTCCGATTGCTGAAGTCACCCACCCTCCACCACTGAAGCCGCCACCCTCCACCACTGAAGCCGCCAACCACTACAGTCGCTGCCCTCCACCGCTGAAGCCGCTGACCACTAAAGTTGCTGTTCTCCCCCTACTGAAGTTGCTGTTCTCCCCTACTGAAGTTGCTGATCACTGAGGCTGCTGCCCTCCGACTGCAAAGGCCTTCTGACTACCTGCAGTTGCCGCCCCCACAACGCCAAGCTACTGAAGCTGCAACCTGTGTTTGGTGCCTCTTGCTGACCAGGCCCTCCTTTGATAAGAAACCATCCTGCTGTTATATTTTTGCTCTGGAAGCCTAACGGTGGCGCAAAGATGGGGGGGGGATGGGGAAGCAGCAACACACAGCAGCCAGCTATTGTTAATAATTTATAAAGTTGTTGTTTTGCTGCTTGTATGGGATGGGGGGAGGAGCAACATACAGCAGCCAGCTATTGTTAATAATTTATAAAGTTCTATTGCTGCTTGTATGGGACACCGGGGGGGGCAGCAACATACAGCAGCCAACTATTGTTAATAATTTATAGTTGTTGTTTTGCTGCTTGTATGGGACTAGGGGGGATGCAGCAACATATAGCAGCCAGCTATTTATAAAGTTGTTGTTTTGCTGCTTGAATGGGACATGTGGTGGGGGGAGCAGCAACATACAGCAGCCAGCTATTTTTAATTTATAAAGTTGTTGTTTTGCTGCTTGTATGGGACGGGGGGAAGGAATCATCAGCAGCATGTGTTATGGCCTATCTCAGCAGCCAACAAAGCTGCTTTTTTGCTGCTATCATGGGAGCGTGGGGAGGGGTTTGAGGTGGTGCTGCTGGGGCCAGCACACATGATTCCTCTCTCAGCAGTTGGTTGCAAAGCTGCTGTTTTGCTGCCCAGTTCCTGACGGGGGGGGGTTTGAGGTGGTGGTCATACATGGTACCATACATTGTGTCTTTCTGTGCAGTTCACTTGTATTTCATTGTGATAGTTGGGACGAAGGACATGAGTTTTTTTTTTTAGAGGGGGTCATACATGATGCATCATGCTGTTGTGCAACTGTATTTTTATTGCTTGTGGTTGTTGGATTTATGTGCCTGTGTGGTTGGAGTTGGGGACGGGGGGAATCGTACAAGATGTTGCTTCCTGTGATGGGCGTGCATGGTGGGGAGAGGGGTCATATATGCCTCTTGGTGTTGTGCAATGTTGAAATGGCACTCTTGTTCTGTGATCAGGGGTATTTGCATGATGCGTCTGCATGGGGGGGAGCAGCAACATGCAGCAGCCAGCTGTTTTTAATAATTTATAAAGTTGTTATTTTGCTGCTATCATGGGAACATGGGGAAGGGTTTGAGTTGGTGGTGGGGCCATCATACATAATTCCTCTCTCAGCAGCTGGTTGCAAAGCTGCTGTTTTGCTGCCCAGTTCCTGACAGGGAGGTTGAGGTGGTGGTCATACATGGTGCCATACATCGTGCCTCTCTGTGCAGTGCACTTGTATTTTATTGTGATTGTTGGGACGAAGTCCATGAGTTGTTGTTTTTTTTTGGGGGGGTCTTACATGATATATCATGCTGCTGTGCTATTGTATTTTTATTGTTGGTGATTGTTGGGACGATGGCCGTGGTGGTGGTGGTGGTAAGGGGTCATACATGATGCATCATGCTGCTGTGCTATTGTATTTTTATTGTTGGTGATTGTTGGGACGATGGCCGTGGTGGTGGTGGTAGGGGGTCATACATGATGTAACATGCTGCTGTGCTATTGCATTTTTATTGTTGGTGATTGTTGGGATGATGGCCGTGGTGGTGGTAGGGGGTCGATGCATCATGCTGCTGTGCTACTGTATTTTTATTGTTGGTGATTGTTGGGACGATGGCCTTGGTGGTGGTGGTAGGGGGTCATACATGATGTAACATGCTGCTGTGCTGTTGTATTTTTATTGTTGGTGATTGTTGGGACGATGGCCATGGTGGTGGTGGTAGGGGGTCATACATGATGTAACATGCTGCTGTGCTATTGTATTTTTATTGTTGGTGATTGTTGGGATGATGGCGTGGTGGTGGTGGTGGTAGGGGGTCATACATGATATTTCATGCTGCTGTGCTATTGTGTTTTTATTGTTGGTGATTGTTGGGATGATGGCCGTGGTGGTGGTGGTAGGGGGTCATACATGATATATCATGCTGCTGTGCAATCCTGTTTTTATTGCTGGTGATTGTTGGGACTATGGGCCTGTGTGGTTGGGGTTGGGGTGGAGGGAACTGTACAAGATGTCTCTTGCTGTGATGGGCCTGGATGGTGGGGGGGAGGTCATACATGTCTCTCGGTGTTGTGCAATTTTGAAATAGCAAGTTTTCTGTAGTGCTACACATTGTCAATGGGTGATCATACCAACTGGGTATTGTGTACCCCTACCTGCTGGCTACAATGCTGGGCAACTGAGGATTCCATGCACAAACAGAAATTTCCCAGTTGTGCTGTGCCATTGCAAGGACCAGAGCTACTTTCTCTTCTCTCTGAAGAATTAAAGATCTTGATTCAAGACTTCAGTTGGGTCTGCAATTCTGCTCTGCTAGTTGGGGCTTTGCACTGTGCATTTCTTGTGTGGGCAGAACCTTTGCCATGGGGGCAGATAAGAGGCAGCAGAGTAATTTTTGAGGTGTTGACATACAGTTTGGGGTGCTGCATTTTCCATGCTGATTTTGTTTCTGTTTTTGGAATGCCCCAGTGTTGTCAGACATGCATGCATGTGTATGTCCAGGATGCTTTTGATTGCATTTTTTGATAATTCCAAAATAGTTGAATCGTAGATAATGGATCACTTTCTGGTGACCGGTAGAAAACGTACTCATGAAGAAATAGCTGTTGCTGAACCTAATGAAGTGCTAGTTCCTCAAGCAAAGTGCAAGGCCAGAGGGTATGACGAAGAATACCTGAAGATGGGATTCACTTGGACTAGGACCAGTGAGGCACCTCGGCCACAATGTGTCATCTGTGCAGATGTCCTGGCACAGGACAGCATGTGACCCTGCAAGCTTCGCCAGCATTTGGAAACTAAGCATCCCAGCCTCCTTTCTAAACCTTTGGAGTTTTTTCAAAAAAAGCTGCATGAACTCAGGGGCCAAAAAAAACTGGTAGAAAGGCATGGTACTGTGCCGACTAAAGCTGTGGAAGCCTCATACCATGTGTCATTGAGAACTGCAAAAGCAGGGAAACCACACAACATTGGTGAGCAATTACTACTTCATGCCATAAAAGAAATGTCCTCCATAATGCTGAGAGAGAGAAAGCAGCAGCACAACTAGGTGCCATTCCTCTCTCCAATGACACGGTTTGTCGCCATATTGAGGACATGTCTGCTGATGTTAA
Organism: Neoceratodus forsteri; assembly: GCA_016271365.2. NCBI lineage: Eukaryota > Metazoa > Chordata > Ceratodontiformes > Ceratodontidae > Neoceratodus > Neoceratodus forsteri. The sequence continues at coordinate 436,300,646 of CM057455.1, forward strand.
GAAACAGATACTGGACTCTGTTCAGTGAAGCCCATACCACTCATTACAGATCGATGAGTCCACAGATATTGCTGATGCTGCACAGCTCCTGGTCTAAGTCCGTTATGCCACAGAAACAGGCATCCTGGAGGAGATCCTGTTTTGCCGACCACTGCCTACACGAGCAACTGGGGAACAACTGTTCCAGATGTTGAATGAATTCATTATGGAGAAAGGTATTGACTGAGGCAGATGTGTGGGAATTTGTAGTGATGGAGCATGGGCAATGACTGGCCGACAGTGGCATGATCACAAGCTGCAAGCAGTGGCCCCTAATGCTGTGTGGAACCACTGCATGATCCACAGGGAAGCACTAGCAGCCAAGAGGATGCCAGCTAATCTCCAGAAAGTCTTGGCAGATGCTGTGAAAGTAGTGAACTTTATCAAGGCATGGCCAGTAAATGCAAGACTGTTTGCTGTGCTGTGTGAGGAGATGGGAGCAAACCACAAACAATTACTGTTGCACACAGAGGTCCGTTGGCTGTCCAGGGGAAAAGTGCTAACTCGTCTCTTTGAGTTGAGTGACAAAGTTCGTATTTTCCTTGCTGACTGTGGCTCTGCACTTGTGGAAAAGTTCCATGATTCCCAATGGCTTGCCTTGCTGGCATATCTAGCAGATGTTTTTAACCACCTGAACACACTCAATGCCTCCCTTCAAGGTCGGGACACCAATGCGTTCATGGTGAGGGACAGGATTGAGGCATTTTGTCAGAAGCTCCAACTATGGTCTTCAAGACTGCAGCAGGGAATGGTTGCCTCCTTTCCCACACTGGAGGATTTCCTGCAGGAAAATGAGCTTTCAATCGACAGTGTCCAGATGGTCATTTCAGAACACTTACATGCGCTGCAGGAGAAGCTGTGTGACTATTTCCCAGAATGCCAACAGGAGGAGCGTAACCAGTGGATAAGGAATCCTTTCATTTTTAAACCAAGGTCTGAAGACAACCTACCATTGAGGGAGCAGGAAAGCCTTATTGACCTGGTTACAGACCCAACACTGAAGGCCTCTTTTGGACAATTACCACTTTCCAAGTTTTGGCTGTCACTGGGATGTGAATTTACTGAATTAAAACAACGAGCTCTCAAAATCCTCCTGCCTTTTGCATCGACCTATCTCTGTGAGTCTGGATTCTCTGCACAGGCTGCCGTGAAAACAAAGTACAGGTCCCGCCTCAAAGTTGAAGATGACTTGCGCCTCTACCTCTCAACCGTGCAGCCACGAATCCAGCAACTGACTGCAAAAAAACAGGCTCACAGGCTCCCGTCAGCTGACTGATTTAAAAAAAAAATATCCAGTATGTCTGCTACCTTTTGATGACTGCAAAAAATGGCCTTATGGCTCCTTTAAGCTGACAGATTTTAAAAAATACACACTACATTTGGTGCTGCTTTTTAATGACTGCAAAGGTGCTGCCTTTTAATGTTTCAAAACTTTCCTTCTGCTGACTTTATTAAAAAATATCCAGTACATTTGGTGCTGCCTTTTTTGACTGCAAACAAACTGCCCACAGGCCACCTTTACCTGACTGATATCCAGCACTTTTGGTGCTGTCTTTTAATTGCAGTCTTGCACAGTAGCTATGATGTCTTTTTAACTGCAGTTTTGTACAGTGGCAATTTTGTACAATAGCTGTGGTGTCTTTTAATTGCAATTTTGCACGATAGCTGTGATGTACAGTGCAACACTAAATAAATATCAGTTCATTTTATCTGTTTTGTGATTGTGCATGAAATTCATTATCCGTTGCAGTGTATGCTAATGATGGGGTTCTCAAGTGGTGAGGAGCACCTCCCTGGAGAGGTGCGGGACTGTTGCAGGCGCGGTTCAGACTTGGGGAGGCCTGGGCTTTTCCCCAGCACCATAGGGGAGGCCCAACCTGGCAAAGTCTGAGAACCTCTGCTCTATGGTATAGTAAATCTAGTTTGGCTAGTGCAGAGGCAGGGTCTTGGTCATGCAAAAAGTCAACATAGTCCAGCAATGATAGGAATGTGGTGAGTACTAATCTATTCTTGGCATCCTGGGTGAGCAGATTTTTGATTCTGTAGAAGAGGCCAAGCCTCTGCCTAAGCTTTTTTATCAGTTCCTCGATACGTTTGAGGAGGGAGAGCTTGTGATAGATCCACACCCCCAGGTATTTGAATTTGGTTATAAACTCTAGTGACTTGCCTAGGTATGTAGGAATCTGGGGAATGGATCCTTGTGTAGAAGGGTTGTTAGCATAAATAAAGGGTGAGAAGAGCATCACCTTCATTTTTTTCTGCATTCAATAGTAGTTTCTGGTTAAGCAGTTGTAGCTGCAACTGATTCAAATCCTGCTGAAGATCCATGCATGCTGCTTCAGGAGTAGATCTGTCAATGTAGAGTACCATATCATCGGCAAATAGATGGATGTTAGCAGATTTGATTCCTACATTGATTCCATTAATATAAATTGCAAATAGCGGTGGGCCCAGTATGGAGCCTTGCGGTACACCCCTCAGTAATGGTTTCAGCGGTGAGAATTCCCCTTCCACCTTAACCTGTTGCTAGTGACCTACAAGGTGGTTTGAGAACATTCTCAGGGCAGAGGAGTCCATGCCAATGTTACAGAGGGATATCAAGAGCAATTCATGGTCAGCAGTATCAGATGCCTTGCTTAGGTTCAGAAATACTGCGCACATGACATATTTGGCATCCTTGGCCTCCTGAAAGTCATTGGTAACCTTTGCCAGGGCCATAATTGTGCTATGAAATGGCCGAAAGCCTGACTGTAGAGGGTTTAGCAGATTTGTGGATTCTAAGTAGTTCCTGAGCTGGGTACTTACTATTTTCTCTATCATTTTGGATAGGATAGGGGGTAAGGAGATTGGCCTGTAGTTGCTGAGGTCACTAGGATCTCCAGATTTGAGTAGGGGAATCACGTGGGCAGTTTTCCATATAGGAGGGATTTCACCATGTAGGATAGATAGGTTGAATAGATGTATAATGGGCATAACCAATGCTAGGAAACTAATTTTTAGGAAATATGGGTCGATATGGTCAGCACCAGCACTCTTCCTGTATCCAAGTGTAGGAGTAGGTCTTTCACCTCCTTCAGTGTTGCAGGTTGTAAATAGAACACTGCATCAGTGACCGGAGCTACTAGGTCTAGTGTCCCGAGTTGGGAACGAAAGGTATTGACGGGAGAAGTATTGAAGGCTAACCCTGCAGTAGCGAAATGATTATTAAGCTGGTCGAGGATTAACTGTTTATCTGTCACTATGATGTCGCCCTTGGATATTTTTGCAGGTAAGGAGTTGGAGGATGCACGACCTTCAATCTCTTTAAGGGTTTTCCAAAATTTTGCAGAACACCTGGAAGAAGCGTCAAGTTCAGCCTGGAAATAACTAGACTTGGCCTCCCTGACCATCTTAGTACATAGGTTCCTGGCCCTCCTAAATGAGGTCCAGTCTGTCAGGGTCTTAGATTTCCTAGCATTTTTCCAGAGTAAGGCTCTGCTGCCCTAGCAATCCTCAGGATTCGCTATTTGGCTATGAGCTGATTCTCCTGGTGTGGAGTTCCATTTCCTGTCTACTGTTGTAGACAGGCAGCACCTCAGTAAAATATACTGAGTGAGCTACCTGTCTAAGACCTCTCCCCAGCTCCCTAAACTCCCCCAGCACTATTACAGCTTCGTCCCTAGCCAGGTTATTAGGCCCCAGGTGGAAAATGACATCTAGCTCTCCCTCCAGTCCTGCTGCCCTAGTGATCCTCAAGATTCGCTTTCCATCTCTCTGGGCTGCAGCACCAGGTAGGCACCTAACCTCCCTCTTCCCCCTTTCCTATTCCAAAATCTATCCCCCTCACAACTGAGTCCCCCACCAGAAGATGCTTCCTCCTCCTCTGGGGTCCTCTACCACCCTCCTTGGGGTCTCCACTACGGAGGGACCCCACATTCCCCTTGGTCACTACCGTGGGTGCCCCATCCTGGCAGTCCCACCCAGCCAGAGTGGTATAGGAATTTTGTAGTGATACCGGTTTAGGAATGTGCCTCTGTTCCAAAACCTTCACCATTCCAGAGCCCACTATAGTCCTGCCATTCCTCCTCACTGACATTCTCTGAGGTAATGGTGGCAGACCTGGTGGCCTCTGGGTGGGGGAAGATGTCTGCCGAATCCTAACCAACTCAGCCTGGAGTCTAGAGACCTCCTCTCTCAATCCAGAGAGGTGTATGCAGATGGGGCAGCATTGCAGTCTCCAGAAAATCCCTCTAAAATCTGCTGCCCCACAGCCACTGCACTGCACCACTCCCAGCATTCTTAACCTCTATTCTCCCTGTGTTAACCTGGAGATACTTTTGTACTCTTACCCCTTCTAGGGTGTTTCTAGCTTCCCCTTTTATGATTATTTCTATATGTTCTCCCCTGTGCCTTGTTTAAATTTTTATATACTCCTACCCTAGATGGGGTGTTGCTCCTATTTCCAGTTTTGGCCTACTTTTGACCTTCCACCCTTTCCAGCAGTGATTATCACACAGAAGTGAACAGGCGCCTTGCCCTAGTCGACTGACAGAGTCCTCCATGCCTCTGCTTCCTTCTACTGATGCCTGCAGATGCCAGTCACCTGTTCCACTCCTTCGCTGTTCCACTCACTTTCTGGAACATGAATGAATGTTGATTAATCTATAGATACTGCCAATGACATAGATGCAGCCCTCTCCTATTTTATCAACACTTTTAATACCGCTTGTGACATCTTTTCTCCTTTCTCGAAACAGCACACAAAAAATAAGGACACCTCCTGGATCTCTCAAGTGCTGCTTGACCTGATGCACCACCATGACAATCTCTGGTACAGTGCACTAGAAACTTGTAGCCCCTGTGATAGACAATTGTACAGAGAGGCTAGGAATAAATGCACCTGGGCTATTCGCCAGGCAAAGGCAGACCATTATCACCATGCCCTCACATCCACATGGAGCTTGGGTCATGACTTCTGGAAAAATATTAAAGAAATCAGTGGGCAAGTGGTATTCCCCCCCTCCCGCCTAGCTCACTGTTGATGGTGCCAACATCCAGGACCCCTTAGCCATCTCGAACACCCTCGATGAAACCTTCTCTGATCTTAGTAGTGTCCTTCCACATTTCTTTGACCCTTCCCTGACTTGCACACCTGCACACACCCAGTGGGACAATATCCCTTCTTTTCATCTACGGATCATTCCTACTTGTGCTACCAGAAGATACCTTTCCAAATTCCTGAGCAAGTCCCACCACAGTGGTGACTCCCTGGACTTAAAATTCCTCCGCCTCATGCTAGACGAGGTTCTTTCCCCACTAACCAAAATTCAAAATATGTCCCTCTGCTTAAGACAGTTCCCTACACCCTGGAAGCATGCAGTTATCACCCCCATACTAAAGGGAGGTGACCGCATCACACCCAAAAACTACCACCCCATTTCTATTCTCCCCCTACTTTCCAAGACTTTGGAAAAAGTTTTGAATCAGCTAACGAACTATCTCTCTAAATATAACCTCCTGTCCCCTTCACAGCACGGCTTCCGTATGGGCCACAGTACCACCACTGCTCCCCTCGAATATACGTCCTTCATACACCATGCCCTCAAAAATGGACATTTGGTTGGTTCAGTTTATATTGATCTTATCAAGGCATTTGATATAGTTAACCACGCCTTACTTCTAAACTTACTTCCCTCCGTGGGCCTCTCCCAAGAGTTGGTATTGTGGTTCATAAACTATTTGTCTGGCAGAATCCAACAAGTTAAGATTGGGACCACAATTTCCTCCAGCCACCCTGTTCTTTCTAGTGTTTCCCAAGGATCCATACTTGGCCCGCTCCTCTTTAATCTTTGTCTCAACTCCTTTCCCCACTCTTACCCTGGTAAAATGCTTCTCTATGCAGATGCTGCTGTTATTTTCTAGAGCCACCCCCACCCCCCCACACTCAAACACACCCTCCAGGACCGGTTCAAAGAAATTGAATCCTGGTTTGTGGCACACTAACTAACCCTCAGTTACAAAAATAAGAAATCCATGATCTTCACCCACTGCCAGAACCAGCACTGTAACTACAGATTGAACATCTGCAACTCCACAAGCTCCCCACTTGAGCAAATCTCAACTTTCAAGTACCTGGATAAAACCCTTGATACTCCCCTCACCAACCACTCTCACATTCAGCATCTCTCCTCTGCCCTTAACTCCAGGACTGTATTGTCATAAGCACTACCTCACCCCCGAAGCCCTCCGACTTGCAGCATCATCCTTGGTCCCTTCCCTCATGGACTACGGTATAGTAATATATGGCACGGCGGACCTGACTGCCCTCTCCTGTGTCAAAACCACTCTAAATAAAGCCTGTAGGCTGGTCATGGGCTGCGACAAACACACGCACACCTGTGATCTCCACAAATCTACTAACTGGCTAAATTTTGACGCGAGGCTAAAATATCATACTTGTATCCTTACTAAGAAAATATTTCTCAAACAAGCCCCACCAGATCTCCACTCACTTACCAAGATAGCCCCTCCTACAAGAGCATCCAGAAGAAACACCCGGTCCTCCCTCACCATACCCCACTGCAGAACCTCCTTATGTCAAAGGGCTTTCCTTCACTGGGCACCTCAATGGCTAAATGGCCTCCCAGCCTCCATCTCCCAGGAACCCAAACTTGGCCTTTTCAGAACATCCCTCAAAAGTTATCGCCTTGAGCAAACCTCCTGTGATTGCCACTAGCCCTAGCCCCACACTCCCCAGATTTCCCAACCTCACCCCGGGGCTTCTAGGATAGTATATCACTGGGCCTCTTATGTTAGTTGTAGTGCTTGTAGGTGTCTCTCCTGTTGATGCTAGGTAATATACCTACCCTAGATTGTGTAATATGACATACCTACCATGTATGCAGGGTCTACCAGGTCCTAGATTTACTGTCTAATTTGTTCTCATCCATTACTTGTTAATGTACCCTTCTCTATTCTATCATGTCCTGGCATAGTGGAGACTCTCTGGACCTAAAACTCTTAGGAGTCACACTGGAAGAAGTTCCTCTCCACCTTACTAAAATCCTTAACCTATCCCTCTGTCTTGGGAAATTCCCATCTGTTTGGAAATGTGCTGTCATCACACCTCTGCACAAGGGCAGAGACTGAAATGCTCCCAATAATTATCATCCCATTTCCATTCTGCCCCAGCACTCCAATGCACTAGAGAAGGTTGTCTCTGATCAGCTTATAGACTATCTCTCTAACCATGGCCTTTTATCCCCTGTCCAACATGATTTCCACAGTGGACACAGCACCACTACTGCACTACTTGAGTACATGTCCTTCGTACACCGCGCCCTCGATAGCGGACAATTGGTAGGCTCTGTCTATGTAGATCTTACCAAAGTGTTTGACACTGTCAATCATGCTCTATTGCTCCACTCCCTCCCATCAATGGGCCTCACCCCTGAGGTAGTAACCTTGTTTGCCAGCTATCTCACTGACTGAACCCAACAGGTCAAGATCAATTCCACCCTCTCTTCTCATAATCCCGTACTCTCTGGAGTACCCTAAGGTTCTATACTTGGCCCCTCCTTTTTAGCTTGTTCCTAAACCCCCTTCCCCTATCATATCCTGGTAACATGCTCCTATACACAGATGATGCCATCATCTTTGAATGTCATCCCAACCCAAACACCCTACTAACTATACTCCAAGAACATTTCAGTACCATTGACTCCTGGTTCATTGACCACAAATTAGTTCTCAGTTGTAGCAAAACCAAAGCCATAGTATTTACCCACCATCAGAGTCAACATCGCAACTTATTCTTTACTATCTGTAACTCCGTAAATGTCCCCATTGAGCATGGTTCACTCTTTCAGATACCTGGGGCTAACCCTATCTCTGGTTGACTATGGCTTGGTGATATATGGCTCAGCTAATCCAACCTCCCTCTCCCAGTGTTAAGAACTCCCTGAATAAGGCCTGCGGGCTAGTCACGGGTCACAACAGACTGACTCACACCTGCAATTTGTACAAGTCTGCAGGATGGCTAAACCTGAATGCCAGACTCAAATATTTTACCTGTATCCTTGGGAAAATAAATATCCCTCAAGTCAACCCCTGTGGCCTTGACTCCCTGGTCTCCATAGCACCCTTGGCTCATGCCTCGAGAAGTACCACTAGGTCCAACTTCTCTGTACCCTGCTGCAGAACATCATTGATTCAAAGGGCCTTACTCTATCAGGCCCCCCTATGGCTCAATGAGCTCCCAGCAGCCATCACCCACCTACCTACCCTCGGCCCTTTCAAATCGGCCCTAAGGAACCATCTCATTGAGCATTCCAAATGCGAATACCTCTGACCCTAGCCACTGCCACTCATCTTGGAATGTTCATTCCCGACTGACCAAGTATTTCAGATTACCTTGTCTCAGTTGATAACTCCCTTACTGTGAATGACCGAGGGACCACTCTTAAACCCTGGAATTATTTCTGTATGAACTTCCTGAATGACTAGGGCCCATGGCCTGCTGTACCACTCTGTTTTAATTGTATTATTGATTGTATAATTGCTGTTCAACCTACTGTTACCTGTTTAATTATGACCTACTGTGGCTTGCTGTATCACTTTGTGTATATTGCTGTAAAACATGTCTAACTTTTATACCTATTGTTTTAACCTCACCTACCATGTACTTTGTTGTAATTGTTCTCCAATAGTTTTCTGACCTGGAGCCTTTGCAAAAGAGTCTTTGACTCAAAGGTTGTATTCCAAATCATTAACTAAATAAATAAATAAATAGGTTGTTATGTATCTCACCCACTGCTATGTCCTCCTCACCTCTGTATTACTGACATGGAACCTTTGCAAAGGAGTCTATGACTCAAAGGTTGTAATTCCGATTATGTATTAATATTTAAATGCTCTTTCATCAGGTCCTCTATTTTACTGTATGTAACTTACTGTTTAACAATTTTATTCTTAAGCATTATTATTCTTGTTAATTTTTATATATTTATTTTCATACTATGCATTTTATACAGTATTTTGTATCTGTTCTCTTCTCTTCCCCTTCCCCCAGAACACGTCTGGTAACGACCTGATAGCAGCTCAGTATGTCTTTCTGGTAAGTGAGAAAGAGAGAAAAAGAAAGAAAGAAAGAAAGAAAGAAAGAAAGAAAGAAAGAAAGATTATTCTTTGTGTGTTTCAGAACTTCCTATTGTCTGATTTAAATACATCCTTAGAGTTAATAAGTATGAGCTCTGATATCCACTGTATTATTGTTGAATTTAAGATGAAGAATATCAGCCAGTCTATAATTCCTGCTTGCTTTACATGTTAATATCATTGCACCTCTTAACCTTCTTCTTTACATGCTGTACATATTTAGACTTGCCAGCACCATATCATAACTTTAATTTTCCATCCTACTTTTTTTTTTGCATATCTTTGTTGCATCCTTACAATATTTACTATATACTGTATATATATGTGTGTGTGTGTGGTTCCATACGGGGGAAGCACACTTGAGGTGTGGCCTTACAAGTGGCCTGTATAATGGTGGTAGAACATCACTGTGCCTACTAATTATATTATGCTTGATGCATCCTGATATTTGTTTCACTGTGTTAACAGTAGAGTCTACATATAAGTCCCACATTAGGTTATTGCTGATGATTATCCTCAGATCTTGTTCACTGGTACTAGCCCTTAGTTCTGTCCCCTGGAATGTATATTAAATTAGGAACCCCCCCCCCAAAAAAAATGCATCACTGTACATTTAAGGGGGTTAAAGGTGATGTCAGCGTTTAGTGACCAGGTACTTAGTTGTTCAAGGTTTTTCTGCATTAGTTTGCCATCATCAGTCTCCATAATTAATCCTAATTTTGCATCATCTGAAAACTTTGCTATCCAACATATCAGATTTTCATTCATATTTCCTATGTATGTATTGAATGGTATTGGCCATGACACCAGCCATTGTGGTACTCCACTGGTCACATCCACCCATTCTGATTTAGCCCCCCTTATTTTTAATGCACTGCTTTCTAGCTGGGAGCCAAGTATTTACCCATTTTATCAATAATGGTGGGATATGGAGATGTATCATTTTATTTATGAGTATGCTATGTGGTGTCAAAGACCTTACTTAAGTCCAGGTTGACCACGTCCGCTGATTTCCCTGTGTCTAAAGCCTTGTTGATAGGATCGAAAAAAGTTTATGAGGTTGGCTTGACATGATCTATTTCTTGAGAAACCATGCTGGCTATTGTCCTCCCCTAGGCAGGTAGAAACACAGTTTTCCAGATGCTCTTTTAGTGTTCCATCTGTAATTTTATATACAATGCTTGTTATTCTAATTGACCTTTAGTTTTCTACCAGTTGTTGTGACCTCTTTTTGTGTACTGGTGTGACCTCTACATTTCACCAGTCACAGGGTACTTCTCTTGAGCTTATTGATTTGTTGATGATTAACATTAAAGGCCTCTATATTTGAATAGCTGCCTCTTTAAAAAATCTGGGGTTAATGCCATCTGACCCCTGTGATTTGTTCATTTTAAGGCCAACAAGTTTTTGTACAGTTCCTCTTTTCTAACAGATATATCTGTTTTCTCACCATCGATGGGTTTTTATTATTTTCTGTGGACTTTTATTGAACATTACGAACATACAAAATTGCCAGCAGATAAAGGCCACACAGTCTATCAAGTCTGCTCGAGTGTGCAGCTAGCCATCTCCTTACACTGCAGCTGCCCCTTCCTTACCCGTATATCTTTGACCCTCCTCCTCCTTTTGTTCTACCTCTTCTTAAAGCTAAAGGCAGTTCAGCGATCTGTGAACACACTGCTGAAAAGAGGGTCCACTCACAATGCACCATACAGCAAACAGAAACAAAACAGTGTGGAGCCAGCCTCTGCCCCAGCGCTTTGGGTACTACTATCATAGGAATCATAGGAAAAAATACAAGCAGTTATGGACTACACGTCCTATTAGCTTGCCCAGTCCCATTTATATTGATTAAAATTCATAAATCCTGTCTCTAAACTCAACATCCAATCTTGCTTTGAAGGTATTCATATTAGGACTCTCCACTATCAATGCAGGTAGATTGTTCCAGGATGTCACAACCCTTTGACTAAACCAATGCTTTCTTAATTTCAGCTTCCATCCAAAAAGTTGTTTGTGATGCTTCCTAGAACTGACATGGTCCATATTAAATTTAATTCCTAATTCCTCCCACAGTAAGGGATCAACCAGAGCTCTAAAAAGCATATACATGTCACCTCTAAATCTACAATAGGACAATGAATATAAGCCCAATGTTTCCATCCTTTCCCTGTAAGATTTATTTGCCAAACCTATTATAGCTTTAGTCATTCTTCTCTGGACCCTCTCCAGCCCAACAATATCTTCTTTCCTATATGGAGACCACACCTGAGCACAATACTCCAGGTGGGGTCTATCCAGGGCACTGTACAATGGGATCAAGACTTTGACATCTCTGCTTGAGATATGCTCTAAGTATGCTATTTAAATTCTGATTAGCCTTCCTAATCTGTAATGTACAATGGTGACTAAATTTAAAATCAGGTGTAATTGTTATACCCAAATCCCTTTCTTGTATGGCTTCTTTTAATATATCCTGGCCAATTTTGTAAATCGCTTTGCCATTGTTTTATCCCAGATGCATGATCTTACACTTAGCAGAATTTAATTATAATTTGTTTGACTCAGTCCATGATGCTATAATATTAGTAGCTGTTTGCAAGGCTAGTATATCTGTTGAATTATTTACTATTGCTCCTAGTCTGCAATCATCAGCAAATTTAGACAGCCAAACATTGGGGGCGGGGTGTATTCTCAAGGTGGCTATATACACATTAGTCAAACAGGGCCCCAACACCGACCCCTGGGGAACACCGCTAGTCACCAGGACCCAATCAGAATAAATTCCCTTAACCACTCCCTCTGTCGCCTATCACTCAACCAATCAGTAACCCAATTTTTTACATTAGTCTCAAGATTAACTTTCTTTAGAACAGCTATCAGTTCACTATGTGGCAATTTATCAAAAGCTTTCATGAAATTCATAAAAACAACATCGACAGAGTTACCCGAATCCAATTCATGATTTACATTCTCGTAAAAGGTCAGTAGATTAGTCTGACAAGATCTAGACCTTGTAAACCCATGCTGAGAAAGGTCCATTAAACCATTGTCTTCCAAAGAAACTAATATTCTGTCTTTTAATATACTCTCCAACACTTTGCCCATTAGTGAAGTCAAGCTGACTGGTCTAAAGTTAGAAGGTACTGATTTGGAGCCTTTCTTAAAAATGGGCACCACTGTTGCTTCTTTCGAGTCACTAGGGACTATACCCATGTCTAGAGATATCTGAAAAATATAAGTAAGGGGAGGTATCAAAAAATCTGCTAATTCACAGATAACTCTTGGGTGTATAGAATCAGGGCCAGGAGATTTATTAATATCCAAGTTCCTACGTTTGTTGGCTACCTCCTCGAGATCAATTACTATTCCCCCAGGTGTAGATAGTTCTTTACCAACAACATCTGATGGAGAGTTAATATTAAAAAAAGAACAAAAATATTTTTATTCTGTAGATCAGTCATATCTTTAACAGGCAAAACCTACTACCCTTCCTTAGGAGGCACGTGAATAAATTCTGAACACTGAATGACTACAACTGCGGTGCTATGTCTCCCCTCTTAAAGCTGCCCACTGACTTACAGGAAACAACCTCTTCAGGCAGCATGTTCCACATAGACACCATCCTTTCTGTGAAAAAGTACCTCCTCATTTCTTTCCTGAATCTTCCCCCCCGCCTTAGCCCATGCCCCCTCATGTCCCTCCCACCCTTTAACTTAAAAATTCCCTCTGTACCCATCTTGTTTATACCCTTCATATATTTAAAGGTCTCTATCATATCACCCCGTCCTTCCTCTCTTCCAGGGAATACATGTTCAGTTCCCTCAGCCTCTCCTCATAGTGTTTGCCTTCCATTCCCTGGATCATCCTTGTTGCTCTGTGCTGCACTCCCTCTAGTAAGTTAACATCCTTCTTTAAGTATGGGCACCAGTACTACATGCAGTACTCCAGGTGTGGCCTCACCAATGACCTGTACAGTGGCAGGCTCACCTCCCCTCTCCTGGAGGAGATACCTCTAGCAATACACCCCAACATCCTATTGGCTTTAGCTGCTGCTTTCCTGCACTGTGCCGAGTGGTTCATTTGCCCTGTCATTATCACCCCAAGGTCTTTCTTCTCATCTGTTGTGGTTATCTGTACCCCTCCCAACTGATAACACCTCTTTGGGATCTTTGCTCCCAAGTGCATGACTTTGCAGTTCTTTGTATTGAACCCCAGCTACCATGTTTCCGACCAGTCCTGAAGTTTAGCCAGATCATTCTGCAGCTCCTGACACCCTACTGTGTTATCCACCATTGCCCCAATCTTCATGTCATATGCGAAAAGGATAATCTTATTCTTAGTGCCATGTGAGATATTGGCTATGAAAATGCCAAACAACACTGGGCCTAGCACCAAGCCCTGTGGCACTCCGCTTGTCACAGCACTTGGAGACAAGAATTCCCCTCCCACCACCACCATCTGCTGCTTCCCCTGCAGCCAGTTCCTGATCCAATTCACCATCTTTGTCCCTGCTCCCTGGTATTCCACCTTGTTAATTAGCCTCCCATGTGGCACCGAATCGAAGGCCTTGCTGAAATCCTGATACAGGACATCCACCGCATGGCCTTTGTCAAGTGCCCTAATCTGTCACAAACCCACTCAGCAGGTCAGGCCCTCAGTTCCCACAGTGCCAACCTCCGAGTGCAGTATTGTGAACAGATAACAGAACAGGGTAACCCTCCTGTCTGCTTGTGGGTCCGAATCACCTTTGGTCTCAAGGTCTGTGGGGATTCAAACTGTTAACCTTATGCTAGCGTACCCAAATGTACAGGTTCAGATAATTCTGTTCTTCAAGGGATGCCAGATATCTTTTGCCTAAGGGCACCTAAAAAGGTATCCAAATTGAACCCTTAGAGCTCTATGAAATACCTTAGGTATATTCTTTACCTTTTCCAAGTTTGGTATATCATTAGCATTATGAACAGTTGTCAACTTTAACCTTCTGTGCTTCACATGCAAAAGAAAGAATTTTGAAGGCACATCAGGCAGTCTCTTTAAAATAAGAGGTTTACTTAAAAATGGATAAAAAAATATGTAAAATGTAAACACAGAACAATATATCACAAAGCGTACAATCACTTAAAAGAAAACAAGTAAAAAGTGCAAACAAACTCCTACCACAATACAATTAGACTTGTCTATCTAATGTATTATTACCATCTTACAGTGCTTATCGTTAGATGTTGTTGCTTCAGAGTCCAACAGAAATGTCTCTAAGATCAGCCACAGAGTAGTTTAAAACTATCTTTGTAACACACCTCTTCCATGATGTCACCTAGCTCCTCCTTGTTAAATACCAAAAAATAATACACACAGGATGTCCCATCAGGATGTACATTAATTAAGGTCACATCAGCAGAACTCATTTTCCAATATGACTTTTTTGATCTTGAGTGGTTTCCTGCTCCTCTTTGATCTTTGAGCAGTTCCTATTTCCCCACTTCAAAGGCAGGAGGTCATAAAATGCAACTCCTCTGAAACATCATAAAAGTTTACGATCCCTATATCCTTGCAGCTGGTCAGCTACAATTAAGTCAGATAAACAGGAGACCCTTAATTATGTATTTCTAGTCTTTAATTATCTCCTGGCTTTCAGGTTAACATCCTGTAGCTGAAACCATGGGGGGCATCCCAGAAGCACAGGATGTCTCATGACCAACAATTCACACACTACATTTTTATATTACAAAATCATAGAACAATCATAACCAGCTGGCCAAGCATCACAAATCCTCCCCACCCAGACTGAATTTGGGGGCTCTATTCCCTGCATGAGATAAGCTTCCCAAATTAGTTCATTCCTCATAAATACGTGAAAGGCCATTGCTGTTCTGATTGGTCACTCCAGCCCTATGTAAGATTGTCATGTCATGCTCTTGTAAGGCAAGAGTCCATCTTAACAATCTGCCATTAGTTTTTCCCATTTGCGTCAGCCAAACCAGGGGGTTGTGGTCAGTTTGTACCACAAAATGCTGCCCATATAAGTATGGCTCTAACTTCTTTAGGGCCCACACTATGGCAAGACACTCTTTTTCCACAGTAGAGTATGCCTGCTCCCTGGGAAGTAACTTTTTACTCAGGTGCACAACCGGGTGATCTTTCCCTTGGTTGGATGTCTGACTCAGTACTGCCACAATACCCATGTCTGAGGTGTCAGTCTGAACTATAAAGGGTTTGCTATAGTCTGGACTTTTCAATACAGGAGCAATGCATAGTTCCTCCTTCGGTCTGGTAAAGGCTTTCTCACAGGCTGGTTCCCAGGTAATTTTCTTTGGCATCCTTTTCTTTACCAAGTCAGATAGGGGAGCAGCCACGGCACTGTAATTGGGTATAAATTTCCTATAGTACCCTGTTGTCCCTAGAAAATGCCTGACCTGCTTCTGCATTTCTGGTCTGGGCCATGCCTTGATCACCTCTATTTTTATTTGGTTAGGATGGAGCTATCTCCAGCCTACCACATGCCCGAGGTATACCACTTCTACCATGGCCACCTGGCACTTCTCAGCTTTGACAATGAGCCTGGCCCACTGAATCCTGACCAGTGCTTCCCTAAGGTGGGACAGGTATTCCTCCCAGCTGGCACTAAAGATGGCAATGTCATCCAGGTATGCCACGGCATACTCCTCAGCACCATTTAACACCTGGTTCACCATAAGTGGCCAGGGCATTCTTCATTCTGAAAGGCATTACTTTAAATTCAAATAAGCCTATCAGAGTGATGAAAGCTGACCTCTCCCTAGCTCTGTCAGTTAACTCGACCTGCCAATACCCCTTGGTCAGGTCAATAGTCGTAAGGTAGGTTGCCCCTCCCAACTTGTCCAGGAGTTCATCTGTCCAAGGCATTGGGTGGGCGTCTGTCTTCGTGACTGCATTCAGTCCATGATAGTCAACACAGAAATGAGTAGCGCCATCTGGCTTGTGCACAAGGACTACTGAATGAGGCCCAAGGGCTGTGGGATCTCTGGATTACCCCTAAATCCAGCATCTCCTTCACTTCCCTCCTAATGTCCTTTTGGATAACCTCTGACACCCGATATGCTGTCCGCCTTATGGGCATCTGTGTCCATGTCTCCACATCATGTGTCACTAAGGGGGGTTAGTCCAGGCTTGGCGCTAAACAGTGGGGCAAAGTCTGCTAAAACCTTCCTTACATCCTGGATCTTGTCTGGAGTCAGCTGGGGTGACAGTTTAACTGTCTACACAGAGGACTCCCGCTTTCTTTCTTTCAGCAAATCCAGAAGGGGGTCTCCTTCATCTGTCAGCTCCCCAGGACTACATACTGCGAACACCATGTCGGCCCTGTTAGCATATGGCTTCATCATGTTGACATGGTACATCCTTTCTGTCTTCTGTCAGGTAACTCTATGATATAGATCATGTAATTTACCTTCTTAACTACTTTGTACGGTCCTGCCCACTCATCCTGCAGCTTGTCTTTCCAGACCCGGAACAAGGACCATGATTTCCTGACCCACCATGTATGAGTGAGCTCAGGCTCTGCAGTCGCACACTTTTTGTTTCTGTTGGGCAGCTGCCAGGTTGCTCTGGGCTGTCCCCATAAGCTCCTTCAGCCTTTCCCTAAACCTAAGGATGCAATCCACTAGGGGAGTTCCCTGGGTGGTGTGCTTGCCTTCCCAGTCCTCCTGGATCAAGTCTAGGAGCCCATGTACCCGCTGTCCATATAAGAGCTAAAAGGAGGAAAATCCTGTCGACTCTTGGGGCACCTTACTGTATGCAACAACAGGTGGGGAAGGTATTTTTCCCAATCTCTCCCATGCTGTTCAACAAACACTCTAAGTATTGACTTCAGAGTACCATTAAATCTTTCCACAAGCCCATTGGCTTGTGGGTGATATGGGGTTGTGCATCTCTGCACCACCCCACACTTCTTCCACAAACATTTCATCAGGTCTGACATGAAGGAATCCCCTTGATCAGTGATAACCTCCTGTGGAAACCCAACACGAGAGAAAATCCCAAGTAAGGCATCTGCCACTTTGTCTGTCCTCAGTGAGGATAGGGTGACTGCCTCCGGATACTGGGTGACGTAATCCATGACAGTCAGGATGAACCTCTTCCTGGAGGAGCTGGGGGTATTTAAAGGCCCCACAATATCCATTCCCACCTTCTGGAATAGCTCCTTCACTATGGGCAATGGAATCAGGGTGGCTTGGATTTTCTTGCCTGCCTTCTGTAGTTCTTGGCACCGGTGACAAGACCTGCAATACTCCTTCCCCTGCTGGGTGAAGTTGGGCCAGTAGAAATTCTGGGCCAACTGCTGCATAGTGCATGCAATTCCCAGATGACCAGACAAGGGAATATCATGTGCAATCTTGAGCAACTGCTCATGGTACCCCTGTGGAATGACAAGCTGCCTGCCTATCATCCCTCCCTCTGTCTGCACAGCCTGAGTATACATCAATCCATTTTCCCAATAAACCTTATGTCTGCCGTCACCTCCCTGTACTCCGTCAGAGTCTGCCCAAGCCCGCAGCTTCTCTAGGCTAGGGTCACTTCTCTGAGCAGCTGCAAACTCCTCACACATTCCCAAGGTATGGGACAGGTCCCCTTCAGTCTCTAAACTAGGGTCCCTAGCACTAGCATCAGGGCAATCAGGATCACTGTCATCCCTAAGCCTCTGACAATGGGTCACTCCTCCTTCTTTGGAGTAACCCTCCGTAGCTGTGTGGTTAAGTGCTACTGGGGAAATATCTACCCCCTTTTCACTAGTTTCCATATCAGGAGGCACAGGCTGGAGAACCAGCCTCCCAGTGGTGTCCACAATGGCTTCTGTGGGGTCCAGGGAACTACAATTTTTCCCAGCTGCTTGGCTACGGGTAACTGCACACACCATCCCCTTTTTGAGATTGTTGCCAAGGATGACGCCCATTGCTAAGGTTTTGACTACAGCCACCTGTTGCACAGTTCCCCCTGTTTCACCCCAGTCTAGGAGAACACTAGCGAGGGGCAATGTTTTCTCTTCACCAGTGAACCCTTGTACAGTGACATATTTATTGGGTATAAGCTGGCCAGGCTCTACCAGATCCCTTTTTACCAATGTCAGGGATGCCCCTGTGTCCCTTAACCCTTGTGTTTGTACACTATTCACTGTGACTAGTTGCATATGTTCCCTCATATTCACAGGCATGCTTCCAGGGACGCACAAACAACCCACTTCTTTCCTAGCACCACCTTGTGTATTGCTTATCGCTTTGGGACACTGTCTGGCAATATGCCCAGTTTCTTTATACAACCAACATTCATTTATTTTCTCAGAGAAATCTTTTCTCTGAAACTTGGGGCTAACTGGTTTTGGTGGAGGCAGTGAGGGTTTTAGCTGCCCTGAACCCACGTTTTTCCCTTTCTGTGCTGCCACACCCACCCCATTCACTCTCAGAGCAGGTCTGTTCTTGGCATAGCGGTCCAAGAGTTCAGCAGCCTCTTGCACTGTTTTGGGATCTCGGTCCTCCAGCCAAGTTTTCAACTTTGCTGGGCATGCCCAAAAAAACTGTTTTAGCAAAATAGCATTTTCAATTTTATCTACAGAGTTTGTTTCAATTCCTTCCCACCAATGTTTTAAAAATTGATGTTGTTTCGTGGCTAGCTCTCATAGCTCATATCAGGGCTTCTCCTGAGCTTACGGAATTTAGCTCTGTATTCTTCTGCAGTTAAATCAGATTTTTTTAACAGTGCAGCTTTAAGTTTGCTGTAATCATTACTGTCATCATTGTACATTTGACCCAATGCATCCCAAGTTTTCCCAGTAAATAGCGGGGATAGCTGGAAGCTCCAGGACCCTCTAGGAATTTTAGACTGAATACAAACTTTTTCAAAGGAATTTAAAAAGGTATCCATACCCCCCCCTTTAAATTCAGCTATCAATTTGGAATATAATTTGTAACCCAGTCCTGTAGTTCCAGTTAAACCCAAGCCACTTACCTGCTCTGGTGCGGGTGGTTGGAGTTGTAGCTTCTCCAGTTCATGTTGCCTCTGACACTCTCACTCCTCTCGGTCCACCTCGTGCTGTTCACGGTCCTTCTTCTCCTCTGCAGCTCGGCATTCTTGCTCTGCTTCTCTGCATTCTTGCTCTGCCTCCCTCTGGAACTCCAGCTACTTTCTGTGCAACTGAATCTGCAGCCTGAGTACTTCTGGCTCCAGAATGCTGGTGACCTACCCCTGCTGCTGTGTCCCTTTGCTGGCACTGGCCCTGCTGTCATCCTCATTGGATCTGGACACTGCACTGGCTGCTAGCCCCTCCACACTCAAGGTTTGGTCCTTTTCAGTCCCAGTCAGTGACTTGATGCTGTGGGTATCTGCTGCCATCAGGGCATCCATGAGGTTCTGCTTGGTGTCTCTCTTCTCATACAGGATTCCTCTGCACTTGCACAACTGCCTCAAGTAGTCTACGGTGTGCCCACTGTAGTTGAAAGCCATCTTCTTCCCTAACTATGGCTACTCTAACTTGCACTTTAAAAAAAAAAAAATAAAACAAGTAGGAACTTGATTGTAAGCCAAAAGATATAGTTCTGTTTCCTTTTTAAAAATAAATCACTGCCTTTTTTGCAAGTGAGCTGTACAGTATTAAGCTGACATACTGAACAGTAAAGCTTATTACAAAAATTGTCAGCACCGCTGCCAACCAATCTGTCACACACCTACTCAGCAGGTCAGGCCCTCTGCTCCCACAGTGTCAACCTCTGAGCGCAGTATTGTGAACAGGTAACAGAATAGGGTAACCCTCCTGTCTGCTTGTGGGTCCGAATCACCTTTGGTCTCAAGTACTGGGGGGATTCAAACTGTGAACCTTATGCTAGCGTACCCAAATGTACAGGCTCAGATAATTCTGCTCTTTGGGGAACGTCAGGTATCTTTCGCCTAAGGGCACCTAACCAGGTATACAAAGTGAACCCTCAGAACTCTATGAAATACCTTAGGTATATTCTTTATCTTTTCCCAGTTTGGTATATCGTTAAGCTTAAGAACAGTTGTCACCTTTAACAATCTATGCTTCACATGCAAAAGAAAGAATTTCAAAGGCACACCAGGCAGACTCTTTAAAATAAGAGGTTTACCTAAAAATGGATAAAAAATATGTAAAATGTAAACACAGAACAATATATCACAAAGCATATAATCACTTAAAAGAAAACAAGGAAAAAGTGCAAACAAACTTCTACCACAATACAATTAGACTTGTCTATCTAATGTATTATTACCTTCTTACAGTGCTTATCGTTAGATGTTGTTGCTTCAGAGTCCAATAGGAATGTCTCTAAGATCAGCCACAGAATAGTTTAAAACCATTTTTGTAACACACCTCTTCCATGATGTCACCTAGCTCCTCCTTGTTAAATACCAAAAATTAATACACACAGGATGTCCCGTCAGGTTGTACATTAATTAGGGTGACATCAGCAAAACTCATTTCCTAATATGACTTCTTTGATCTTGAGTGGTTGCCTGCTCCTCTTTGATCTTTGAGCAGTTCCTATTGCCCCACTTCAAAGGCAGGAGGTCATAAAATGCAACTCCTCTGAGACATCATAAAAGTTTACGATCCCTATATCCTTGTAGCTGGTTAGCTACATTTAAGTCAGATACACAGGAGACCCTTAATTATGTCTCTCTAGTCTTTAATTACCTCCTGGCTTTCAGGTTAACATCCTGTTGCTGAAACCATTGGGGGTCATCCCAGGAGCACAGGATGTCTCATGACAGACAATTCACACACTACATTTTTATACTACAAAATCATAGAACAATCATAACCAGCTGGAAAAGCATCACACCCTAGTCATCCAGTCATAACAGTTAACCAGGTTGGTCTGGCAAGATCTTCCAGAGACAAATGCCTGTTGCCTTCTGTCTTGGAGACCTTTACTTTCCAGAAATGTTACTAACCTCTCTTTCAGGATCATCTCCATTAACTTCTCCACAATGGATGTAAAGTGTACTGGTCTATAGTTGCTTGGCTCATCCTTAGATCCACTTTTGTGGAGGGGCACTACGTGAATCATCCTCCAGTCCTGGGGCATGCATCCCATTCCCAGAGAGGAAGTCAACAAGTCAGCTAATGGCTCTGCTAGCATCTCCACCAACTCCTTCAATACCCAGCGGTGTATACAGCCTGTGCCTGGTGCCTTATCCACTTTCACTGTCCTTAGACCTTCTAGTACCCTGCCCATTGAGATTGCCCCATCTGCCATCCCCACCCCCTTTGCCTACCCTTCCTAACCTGAGGCATTGACCCTCCATTTTTCTTGGTAAATACAGAAGTAATGTTGAGTGCTTGTGCCTGATCCACCCCTTCTCCACCCCCCCATCTTTCCTAATCCTTAAAATTTAATTATTTCAATTTCTTCTTTCCCTTATGTACCTCAAAAAGTCTTTTTCCCATTCCTTGATGCCTTGTGCCACTCTAAGCTCCCTTGAAGCCTTGGCTACCCTGACTGCTCTGGTCATCTCTCTTGATTTCTTCAGGTACTTCTATCTCCCCCCCCCCGATTGGATCTCTTGAATCTTCTGAAGGCTGCCCTTTTCGCCCTCACCCTACCTCCCTGCTTAACCAACTTGTTTTTTTGGACCTGGCTTTTTTGTTTTGTGTCCTAGTACAAGAGCTAGTGACCTCCGCAAGCCATAGCTTTATAACTTCCCATTTCTGATTAGCATCCATGTGTGGATGGATGCTGGCTAGGTGCCTAGCCACTATTTCCCCCATCCTACCAAAGTCAGCTCACCTGAAGTCCAACAATCTGGTTTCTGTTCTTGCAGCCTCCCTGCCCATATTAAGTGCAAATCACACTTTGTGGTGGTCACTCCCCGCCAGTGGATCCTCCACCCCCTGCTCTCTGACAAACTTCCCACTGGTCAGCACAAGGTCCAGAATGTTACCCAACCTAGTGGGCTCATTTATGATCTGTACCAGGAAGCTGTCCTGGAAAGCCTCCAGGAGGACCTGCTCCCTAATGCTCGAGGTGGCTAGTGTGCTCCAATCTACCCCTGGCAGATTGAAGTTCCCTATGATCAAGGTGTTACCCTTCCCACTGACCCTCTTTATCTGCTCCAAAAATTCTCTGTCCAAGTCCTCCATCTGAGACGGTGGCCTATACACTACCCCCATCCTGAGTGTCCTATTCTCGAGTCCTGGAATTGTAGCCATAATGCCTCAGTTCTACCCTCTGCCTCCTCCTCCCTGGCACACCTTATCCCCTCTCTTCCATAAAGAGCTACCCCCCTCCCTTCCCTTTTTCCCTGTCTCTGTGGTATAGCCTGCACCTTAGGCTCAACAGACCCCAGTCCTGGAATTGGGTGGCCCAAGCTTCATTGATGGCAGCTATGTCCACCTCCCCCTCTGCCATCAGAGCCTGCAACTCGGCTGCTTTGTTGCTGAGGCTCCTTGCATTTTTAGCAGACTACCCTCCAATATGTGCCCTTCCCTTCCTTCCCCTTATGAACCCTATTCCTAGTGACTCTGTATGAGCACTCCTCTGCTTATTTGCTACTGGTAAGGTGGGGTAAGCTAATTCGACTCCTCAATCCGGAGACCTTGTTTGATTCCCCACTTGCTTCTCCCCACATCTAGTTTAAATCCACCCTGGCTCTGCTTTAAGACCTCAGAACCCTTCCTGCTCAAGTGTAACCTGTCCAGCACATACAGGGCATTGCTATCCCATGTTCTATCCCATCTCCCCACCAGCCCGTGTCCTTTGGTCTGACACCAGGCCCCCAGCCAGGTGTTGAACTCCTCTAATCTCAGCTTCTTTGCAGCACTTGATCTGGGTACTGGGATAATTTCTGAGAAAGCTACCAAACTCTCTGCCTCCTCACACAGCTTCCCAAGCTCCATGAACCTCTCCTGCACCTCCCTGACTGTATTATCCTCCAAGTCATTCGTGACCCTTTTTGCATATTTAAGAATGAACTGTCCCACATTTACTGCTGTCATTCCTGGCATGCACTCCACCCAAATGTGACTATGCCTCTCACCCTTACTCCCCCATTTCACCCATTTTAGTACTGAATCCTCCAGAACTAGGACCCCACCCCTTCTCTCCTGAGTCAGCCCCCAATTCTTACCATTATTCTGGCCCTCGTTCTGAGCCTTTACCCTACCTTGCATATCTCTGAAGCCTCCTGTGCCACCAGCCTCCTCCTGTGCCACTACCCCCATCCTATGTCTGGCCCCCTCTGCCCTAAAGCTGACCTATCATCCACTCCCCTGATGCAGTCCCTGTATCAGCACCATCATTCCCCCTCCTAATACTACCTAGCTCCCCTTCTTTCTCCTTAGCTCCAGTCTCCCTGTCCAGTCCCTACCCCCTGCCCCCTTATCCTTACCGACTAAAGCCCTGTTCTATCCAGCTGCCTTACTACTGCCCTCTGGATTGTTAGTAGCACCTTTCCCTTCAGCTCTGTCTATGATCTCCTCCCCTCCATATCCTCCAGTGTAGCCAGCACTGAGAACTTATTGCTTGGCACCTCTACCCTGTTCCAAGCTCCCCCTTGCACATTGTTGAGAGACCACCATTTGCTACCCGCTTTTGGACCATTCCGGCTCCTGTTTCTGATCCTCCTCCACTCCCCTCCATCTGTACCCATAGGATCCTGAGGTGGCAATTTTGGTCCATTTATCCCTCCCCTCTCCCCCCTAGGTATGTGCTGCCTGCCATCTTCTGGGGCACTCCTATGTGCCCTAGGTCCTGGGTTGTTCCAACAGTCTGTCCCCCTTCCTCTCCTTATCTGTGTCCTTAACCAACTAATCTCTTCCCTAAACTGCTCAAGTTGTCTGCACACCAGGCACCTTCCCACGCTCAATGCGACCCCTAAAAAGATAGCTGTCCCACAGTTGTTGCAGCCTACTATCCTCCCCATGCCCTTTCCTGAATCCCTACCAGACATCCAGTTCACCCCCACTGCATGCTGCCTGCCCCATCTTCTGGGACCTTCCCACAGTCTAAGGCTATCCATGTTATCCTCCTCCCCAATGATTTCTCCAAAGGAACTCTGTTTCCTGTTTTTGTTTTGTTGAAATTATCTTGTCCTCCCCTTGAGATGGTCAGGTATGATCCAGACAATTAGGGGTTTTTAGGAGAACGAGTTTTCGCTTGAACTACAGGATGCGGGAATCTGTTGTAAATCAAATATTAATACCTATATTAGACTATGGATATCATATATTCAGTTTTGCCAATAAGACAGCTTTGGTAAAAGTTGAAAAGCTATAAAATAGGATGGCAAGATTTGTGCTAAAGTGCGATTTCACTACATACCATTGCATAATGTATAATAGATTAAGATGGATAGACTTAGAAAATAAACGGAGATTACAGTGGACTTGTCTTGTAAAAAGGATTCTATACTCAGGTAAACCAAGTTATGTGGTAGATAAGCTGAGTAAAAGAAAACATATATATAAATTAAGAAACAACAATGCATATAATTTGCTACCCAAAAATAACTAATAAATATGGAAATATGACTTTTCCAAATATAGTAACAAAACTTTGGGATAGTTTCGATAATCAGGAAGTTGAGTTAAGGAAACATCATAAACTCTTTCATACACATTTTAAAAGGGAACTTAAAATAAAATGCCATGTGTACAAAATATGAAATACCAGACTGTATGTTATCAATTAATACAGGTTCATTATTAGATTGTATAATCTTAAAGATTCTAGGTGTTATTATTAGGAAATATTTATTAGGTTATAGGTTGATGTAGTAAATAATGCATGGTTTGTCAAGTTCTGTGATACATGTATTGCATTGTATGTGTGATAATTGTGGCTACTCAATTTATATTTTGTTATGCAATACTTTTATACATATACACAGGTTCATCTTGGAAACAGGACCATTGGTCCTAATGGTGTGATTTATATCTTCCTGTATAAAAATAAAGAGTTTATTACTACTACTGCTACAATCTCGAAGCTGTACTAGTTGTGCTAGCCACCAATCCCGTCTCTGCACTTCCCCTATAAAGGTGGATGAGCACGGGGAGGTGGGTTGGAGCCTATCAGGCTCGTGGAGAGTCAGTCAGCCCCGTACTGGCACCCAGCTCTCACAGCATTCCTACTGAGCCCACTCTCAGACAAAAAGTTTAAAGCTGCCTGGGCACTCTAGACACTGTACTCAATGAAGATTTAAATGCCCGATGTGCACATTGAACACTACATAGAAACATAGATTTTGATGGCAGATAAAGACTGCTTGGCCCACCCAGTTTGTCCATTTCCCTACTTATTGGATACGCTGA
This sequence comes from Neoceratodus forsteri, assembly GCA_016271365.2. Taxonomy (NCBI): domain Eukaryota; kingdom Metazoa; phylum Chordata; order Ceratodontiformes; family Ceratodontidae; genus Neoceratodus; species Neoceratodus forsteri. The sequence goes on from CM057455.1 coordinate 436,326,123, forward strand.
AGATCTTAGTTAACCACAGCCTACTTCCTCCTACCCCCACTGGAATTACTTTATGTCTGTCCCATGCATTTTTGAATTCCCCCACTGTTTTTTACTCTGCGACCTCTTCAGGAAGGCCGTTCCATGTGTCCACCACCCTCTCTGTGAAAAAATACTTCCTCACATTGTCCCTGAGCCATTCCCCCTCTATCTTTGAATTGTGCCCCCTTGTTCTTGCACATCTCTTTTTCTGAAAGATACTACCCTCTTGGACTTTGTTGATTCCCTTGAGGTACTTAAAAGTTTCTATCATGTCCCCCTCTCCCTCCTTTCTTCAAGAGTATACGTATTTAGCTCGTTAAGTCTCTCTTTGTATGGCTTCTGGTGCAGACCCTGCACCATTTTAGTTGCCCTCCTCTGGGCTGCCTCCATTGAACATTGAACTAATGAAAAAACTGAATGCTGTTTTGGTCTCTTTTTTCACTTTTAGTTAGTGTGTTGCTTATCATCAGTGGTCCAATTCTTGTTTCCAGCCTTTTTTTCTGTGGTTTTAATATATGTGTAGAACTGTTTATAGTTGTTTTTCACTTGTGTTGCCAAGTTCCTTTCCTTAATTCTTTTTTGATCTCTAATAGCATTATTACACTCTTTTTATATGCTCTTGTACTCAGTTAAAACATGCTGTCTGTACTGTGTTTAATTTTCTTGTACATTCTTTGTTTCTTTTTCACAAGTCTCCTGATTTTGAGTCATCCATTTAGGTGCTATACTTTTAGTACTGCATTTGTGTTTGCTGGAAATATTTTAGTAGTTAGCTGATTGATCTTATTTTTTAATATTTCCCACTGTTGCTTCAACTGTTTTATTTTCAAATTCCTGCTCCCGGTTCCATCCTAGCAGCTCCGATCTTATAGCTGCAAAGTGTGTGTGTCTGAAATCCAGGACTGTTGCTGTGCCTTCTTTCTTTTTATAAATGTTCTTTTAATTTTAAATTCCACCATACAGTGGTTGTGGTTACCCAGTACTTCTCTTGGTTTACGCTTACTAGTTAGGTCATGTGAGTATGTTATAGTGTATGGCGGAACGCTCTTGTGTATGGAGATCCATGCACTTGAAAAAGTAATTTTGCTGCAGTAGTGGCATCTCTACTAATGCAGAACAACTTCTCATTCTGCAATAGAGATGTCACAGTGCAAGTGACCCCATCAGTGCTGTTCATTTGACAACAGATGGTTGCAGCGTTGAGCGCACAAGCTGACCAGCGAGTAGATGGCAGTGAAGTGCGGGTGGCAGACATCATGGACTGACTGCTTTCACGATCAAAAGTAAGTGATTGTGTGTTTTTTGGACAGCACACTATATGGAATAGTGTATGAGTGCCCAAATACACAACAGTGTTATTCTTAAACCTTGTGGTTTCCATGATGAAAGAGGGACCTCTCAAGCTTCACCCTTGAGGTACTTGTTGTCATGGTAACCACTTGGTGTAAGAATAGCATTGTTGTGTATGGGCTTACATACACTGTTCTATATATTATGACATCCAAAATAGCCTCACACCTTTTTGGCTATTTACATGCTGTGTAAGATTGTTGTCATTGATTATTTCTATCAGTCCCTTTCAGTGTAAGTTTTTCCAGTACCTCATTTTCAATTAATACTCAGCATGTTCAAGTCCCGTATAAGTATTCTGGTTTTAAATTTTTGCATACAGTTTAACATAATTATTAATATGTCCTTATTAGCATTATTGTAATGTACTCTAAAAAATACTCCAATAACAACTGAAGCCATACCTCTCAACCTTTGGCACTGAAATGAGGGACAAGGACACTCAAAATGAGGGACAATGAGGGGCACTGACCCTTAAAATGAGTGACACATCATATACTGTAACATGTAGATACACGCTCAGATCCCTGTGGAAGCCATTGTGCTGACTTGTACAACATTTATTGATTTAACATCTTAGAATATTATGACTTTCTGCTTTAAAGGCTGGATTTACAGCACGTTCTTTGTGTGCACAGCACCTTTTTCCATCAGAGATAAATGAGGGAAAGAGCAATTTTGAGGGGTAAAATGAGGGACATCCCTCATAATCAGGAAGAGTTGAGAGGTATGCTTGGAACTGTTCCTGGGTTTTCTGTTCCCACCAAGAGGAATTCCAGGTCTTCAAACTCTGTTGTAATCAGTCTACTGACAATGTTTGATTTCACTAGTAACTCTATTCCTCCACCCCCATATGCAGTCTATCCTTTCTATTAATGGTGTACCCATCCATTGTTTTACTCCAGTTATCACATGGGTTCCACCAAGTTTCTGCACCTGCAGTTATGTCTGTAATTTCTATGGATACCAATGCCTCAAGGAGTTTTTTTTTTTTTTGCTCATATTCCTGGCATTGATCAAAATACATTTTAGATTTCTAGATTTGCTAGAAATTACATTGGTACCGGACTTTTCTATTGAATGAGTTTGAATTTCTGATTCATTGTTTGTGTTAAAGCAAACAGGTAATACCAACCTCCTAAACCTGTAGTTTAGTACCAGCACCAGGTGTCAGGCCAGCCAATGAAAAATGTTTCCTTAAAGAGATTGCAAAATAGTACTGTAGCTTACAGATACTTTCCAAGCAAATCACACTTCCAATGAATAAAAAAAAATCCTCCATATTTTATTCCAAATATTTTAAAAAGTAAAAACAAAGTATTGCACACTTGCTGATATCCTATGAATTGCATATTTTTACACCACTTTAAGTCAGAAAAAATTATAAAAAGTCAGCAGTCACAATAGTACTCCTCTGATGATTTTACTCTATGAATTTTGATTGAAAATGTTCCCTTAAACATACAGCAACAATACATTCCTGAAAAATTTGTTTTACATGTTCCAATCAGAAGAGTTCCTTTATAAAAGAAACACTCTCAGTCTGTGCTCATATTTGCAAACACAGTGTTTGCTACATATGCAATGCATGTGTATGTGTAAGGTAAACAGTTAGCAGTGGTGCTTTACAGTTCAAAAAGACTTCTTACATAAAAAACTCCAACAAATTGAAAGTGAAGCTGACAAAAAATGTTCCATGCAGAAAGGAAAATATTTGTAGCCAAAATGTGTGCAGACGAATCCCGTGGGAGATGGCTACATGCATCCTGCTCCCAGCAGTCCCTACTATCCAGGCAAATAGGGACCGGCAGATAGTTTACTTTTACTTGACACAAAGTATATCAGACTCACAGTCTCCCAATGGAGCTGTTTATAACATCAAACTGTATGATTATTCATCCAATTTATCAAGTCAAAACGCTCTCTTAACACACAATGTTTTTGGGAAGCAAATTCATTCATTATGGATACATTTTTTTGATAGTGGTTCCACAAACAATAGTACTCAGTTGTAACTGACCACATAAAATCATGTGCTTATCTGTAAGCTGGTGGTTGTCTCCCTGGGATATTGGCTAACAGGTGCCGTATTAAATATCATTGTAGGTGCAACAAAAATGCAGTGAATACCGTGTGCAAGTACCCAGAAAACAATCCATATCTGGGGTGGTGTAAACTGCAACAGTGTTCAGCTCCAAACAATGTGGCCATGTGAATGGAGGACAAATGAATACTGGTCATTATTTGTTTTGTCAATATTTGTGCTCTTTTTTTAGTGCTACTCTTCTTCTCCCATTTTGAGTCTGCGTTAGCACTTTTCTCTTACATTAAAAATAATAGAAGTGCTCCTTTTAATATGGCTCAGATCAGGTTTTTATCAGGTTTCTCTGGTTTTGAACACCCAATGTTTAAGATTACTTCTTCTTGTGACTAAAATAACCTAGCAAGCATCAGATACTGCTCCCTGACCTTCACAAACAATGGGCGTGATTCTCTAAGGAGCGAGCTTCATGTGCAAAATACGCACACCCTGCCTGTGTGGCTCGACACCTGCAGACAGGTGTGTACTGGCTGGAATTCACTATCACCAGCCACCTGTCCACAGCCCCCCCGGAATGCAGGTTTGGGGGGGCGGATGGGTGCAGTGCTGTGGACCCAGACAGGCATCCAATGGGATACCCATCCTGGGTCCCTAAGTTGACCCTTTGCTCCATGGGATGAGGGGTGTGCAGGAGACACAGAGCCAACCACTGGGCACATTAGAGTACACACCCAACTGGCTGCCCCCAGCCCTCCCTGTCAGCCCAGTGGGCTGGGGCTCCATCGGGGGGGTGACCCCCTGGTCCCACCATATTCAATGGCTGCCATCCATTGGGGGTTTGCAAGGGGGTATGCCTTGTACTCCCCAGTGTATGTTGCATCCTGCACACCCGGCACTCCATGCCTTAGTGATGAGTGTGGAGTGTGGGCACCCCCCTGACATGCCCCCATCCCACCCTTGGTGCGGCCCCATGGCTGGCAAGGGATCCAGTGCACAGGGCACTAGCATACCTATTGGTGGATACCTCAAAGAGTGTGATAGGCACCACTGCATGGCATTGGGTCTTGAGATACTATGCACTGCTGCTTACAGTCGTGAGGCATTTATGGTTGTGACCAACAGCAGTACACAAAACAGCTAAGACTGCAGCATTACTGCAAGTTGAGATATAAAGATTGCTACTGAAGAAGGGGAATTCACCAAACATGACCCAGAGAAAGCCAAAATCCTCAACAAATGCTTCTGCTCGGTGTTTACCAAAGAGGACCCAGGAGATGGCCCAACCCTGAAAAAACACAACACCCCAGGACCAGGGTAGACACCCATCCTTTTACAGAAGCCAAAGTACAGAAGGCGTTAAATAATCTAAAAGTAGACAAAGCCATCGGACCAGATGAGATGCACCCCAGACTCCTTAAGGAACTGGAGGCAGAATTAGCAGCCCCTTTGGCACTTCTATTCATGAAATCCTTGAAGAGCGGTGTGGTACCTGAAGATTTGAAAAAGACAATAGTGGTTCCACTTCATAAATCAGGCAGTTGCGAAGAGGCTAGTAATTACAGACCATTGAGCCTCATGTCTATAGTAGGGAAACTAATGGAGACACTACTCAAACAGAGGATCATAGCATTTATTGAAACTAGCAGCCAACAAGACCCTAAATAGCATGGTTTCACAGCAGGTAAGTCATGCCAGACAAATCTGCTCAAGTTTTTTGACAATGCTACAAAAATAATGGACGGTGGGGTAGTGGATGTATTCTACCTAGACTTTAGTAAGGCCTTCGACTCAGTTCCACACAGAAGACTGGTAAAGAAGCTTGACCAGACAGGGCTTGGTCCAGAAGTAGGCAGATGGGTACAAAACTGGTTACAATGCAGAACCCAGAGGGTACAGGTTAATAGAGCACAAGCAACAGAAGGCAGGGTGACCAGCGGGGTGCCCCAGGGCTCAGTGCTAGGTTCTGTGATCTTCAATGTTTTTATAGCAGACATCACTGATGGACTGGAAGGGAAGGTGTGTCTGTTCACAGATGACACTTAGATATGTAGCAGGGTGGACACCCCAGAAGGAGTGAGCAAGACGGAAGCTGACCTCAAGAACCTAGATGAATGGTCTGGAGTATGGCAGCTGAGATTTAATGCCAAAAAGTGCAAGGTCATGCACATTGGAAAGAAAAATACAAGAAAGGAATATTACCTAGGAGACAAAAGACTGGCAGCCTCAAACCAGGAACGAGATCTGGGAATCATAATCTCAGATGACTTGAAGGTTAGTAAGCAGTGTGAGAAGGCAACAATGAAGGCCAACAGAATGCTGGGCTGCATTGGGAGGGGAATCATGAGCAGGAAGAGAGAGGTTGGTACTACCATTGTATAGATTGCTGGTCAGGCCTCACCTGGTATGTGGAGTCTATTTCTGGAAGCCTCACCTCAGGAAGGACATTGACCAGCTGGAAACAGTACAGAGAAAGGTGACAAAAATGATTCAGGGTCTGCAGTACATGTCCTACAAGGAAGACTTATGGAACTGAATATGTACTCCCTGAAGCAGAGAAGAGAGAGAGGGGACATGACTGAAACATTCAAGTACATAAAAGGCATTAACAAGGTACAGGCACAGGAACTTTTTCACTTCAAGAAGAGCTCCAGAACCAGGGGACATGACCTCAGGCTGCAAGGAGGAAGGTTCTCTACCAACACCAGGAAGTTTTTCTTTACAGAAAGAGTGGGAGACGCTTGCAACAGCCTGCCCCAAGAGGTTGTGGGGGTCAACACTGTGAGGGGATTCAAGAATGCATAGGATAGAAACAAGGAAGTCCTAACTACAAAGGGCAGCTACAATGTCAAAATAGGTCTAAAATAAATGAGCAGACTAGATGGACCTAGCGGTCTCCTTCTGCTGTCAACTTCTATATTTCTATACCTCGCAATCTTTTGTCACTGAAATAGGGATGCAGACATTCAAAATGAGGGACAATGAGGGACACTAACCCTCATAATGAGGGACACATCCTCAAACATGGAGATACAAGCTCAGAGCACTGTGGAAACTATTGTGTTTACTTGTACCAAATTTATTTTTAATTTAGTATCTTAAAATATTATGAGCTTCTGCTTTAAAGTCTGAACTTACAGCACATTTTATGTATGCTCAGCACCTTTTCCAAGAGGGATGGGTGAGGAACAGAACAATTTTGAGGGATAAAATGAGGGATGTCCTTCATAATCAGGGACAGTTGAGAGGCATAGATTACTGATAGGGTGGTAATAGATGATAGTGATTAAAGCACTGAGCTGTAAATCTGGAGAACTTGGGTTGAATCCCACAGCCACCACTTATGTACAATGTGATCATGAGCAAGTCACTTAACTTCCCTGTGCTCCTAGGATGTACCTGGAAATAAGCTTCAGCTTAATGTGTCTTTCCTGGCCAAAAATAAAAAAAATAAAATAAAAACCCAGTTCGAGCCATATTAAAGGGCTTTGTGAACCCATATTGCATCATATTATTTCTACATGAAGACCCACATTTTCTGATTGCTTGCCATCTTTTTTTTTCCATTTTTCAACCCCCCATGCCTCGGTCATGTGCACGCATGTGGAGGCATGCGCACACCGCATTACCAAGGTGCTCTCCGGCTGCTTGCCGCCCCTGTCTGCCTGTGCTGTCCATCAAACCTCCACCCAATGGCATCAGAACTATGAGGGGGGTGACAAAGAACCTCCCCAGGAGAGGAGAGCTGCCATTATAGCTGCTTAGTCCTCCCCCCCCCAAGCTGGCTCTCTGAAGACCCTGGCTCATTCCCAAACCTGGGTCGCCAGCGTGGCTTGAGGTAAGGCGTCCAGCGCCTCAGGCTGTACACCACCGGGCTGGCTTCTTGCTTACCTTCTGTAAAATTCATTGATGTTGCTTGTTTTATTTCCTTTCCAAGTGACTGAACCTTTGATGTTACTGGACTGGCCCTTTGGAACTCTTTTCCTATCTCTGTTAGGGAGGCCCCAATGGTTGAGATGTTCAAGAGGGGACTAAAGACCTACTTATTCTGCCTGGCCTTCCCAGGTGAACTTGACTAACTGGAGCTAGTTTAATTTTAGACAATATATTTTCATATTCATTGTTTTAATATTGTACTACATGTTACATGTTTCCTCTTTGTATTTATTCGTGTACCAACCCTTCCTATTTTTATGTAAGGTGCCAAGAGCCTCTGGGATTGGGTGCCATATAAATAAACATGCCTTGCCTAAAACTGAAATGCACGGTAATTGTATAATTATACCCAGCCTTGTTTTGTTTCAGCTCCTTGCTCCACTCTTCTTGCATACTTCCTGAACATTAGGATCATCCCCAAAAAGTGGAGTTGATTATGATGAAAACGTCTGCTCTCCCACTGTACCATAAATGGTTACACTGTGTTGGGAGTGTTCCCAAATCTAGGAAAGACGCAGTGGGAGTGGATTCAAGAATGTAAATAAACACATTCTGTGTGGTAAGACCAGTATGGTGGCAAGTCTGGTTCTCACTTAAAAAAAAAAAAAAATCAGACTCAAACTACAAGCTACATCAGCAGTCTCACTAGAATGTGACCAGTCATTAAATGTTTTTTTTTGACTAGAGACACTTTGATGCCTAAGGGGTTGACAGTGTCCCTTTAAAAAGAGTTCTTTTATTCAGATATGAAATAATGCTAAAGCAGACTCTAAATGGGGAAATGTAGGGCAGGAGATAAGAGGCAACAGTATATAATAGAATAAAAAAGTATATGTTCACCACTGTCCTTCATTAAAAAACCCCAAAACAATAGAGATACCATTGCACTTGTTTCAAAGAGATATGGTGCAATGTACTTTACTCTGTATACTATTTTGGTATGTATGGTACCATACTGTCTAATAAGTAGTAGTAAAAATGTTTATTTTTAGACAGGTTAGTACTTTAGGTCCAAAGACATACTTACAAAATAATCCTGTTTTACATTCATACAAGTTACAAATCATTTATAAATTACAAAGACATAATAAACAGATGTCATACAAAATCCTAAAAACTCCTATCGTAACCATAATTACAAGAATGTTAACATCACATTTAATTACTGGTATCTAACATGTAGACACAAACAAACAAATTATAACGGTCAACTCATTTACCAGAGAGAAGACAAAAAGAAAATTAAAACTCGACCCCTTAACGTAAAAATACTACTGACAGGTACATTTTACAGTGTACTGCCACCCAATCTGGATTTGAACAAGGACAATTTTGCAAGATTTCTTGTCTAAATGAAAAAAGTTAAAATTAAAAGTTAGTATGTAAAAAGTTGTACAATAGGTCACAGGGTAGCGTAGGGTAAAACTGGGCAGACTGGCTGGACTAATGGACAGTGGTCTTTTTTTCCACCGATATTGTCTATGATTATGGTTTCGAATGTCACCTAGCGTAAGAACCCTGAGCGCTTTAGGACCCCGGAAGAGTCTTCTGTTGCTCATAGGTTCTACCATTCGGCCGGTGTAGTGACGTCACAGACAGGAAGTCCCCGTGTCGGCGCCCGCTGAGTCTCGAGATGAGGGTTTATATACTGCAGAGTAATGACAGCAGTAGGCAAGCCAACTGGGAGCGGGAGATGGAGATGGTGGGACGCTTCAAATCAGGTAGGTGACGCGCGGCCTGCCTTATAACATGGTTAGTTGCGACTCTGAAAGGTTGTCGTCATATATCGACGACTGATGGGGACTTGAATAGTTGGAGCGGTCTACTTTGTTGTCAAGTAGGAGAATCATCGGCAGGGTCGGCTCAGCTCGCCAGTGTTAAAACAATACCAGTCCCTGATGCTCTACTCGCCCTGAGATTATAACTAAGGTCACAGCAGCACCACTGTTAGTCAGGGCTGCCCGAGAGGTCACAACACTATGGGGGTCAGCTGGACATACACCGCGTTTCCATGCAGTGTTTATTACCGGGATACAGACCCGGATACAGAGGGCTATGCTCCCACATCTCGCAGGGCGTGTTTTAGTCGCGTCTGTCGCCCGCGGACCCTGCTTGGGATTGTTGACTGACGCTGCTTGGCGTCCTGTCTCAGGTTGGCGACGGATGGGACAGCTACACATACCCTATCGTACACACTCGTTAGCGCAGAACTGTGGAATGAACCGGGTAGTTTGTACCATTCATTAACCTCTTACCCGATTACTACTTGTCACCACAGGCTAATTTTGTTTTGTCTCCTCACTTTGTATTTCTGCAGATGTTTCCGTGGCAGAAGTGACGGTGTTGAGCTGCGGCCGGTGACATCACATTCAGACGCACACCAGTCCCAGTGCTACCTTCATCATCCCAGGTGCTACCGCTCTAGGAAGCGTCTTCATTCATTCCGTCCCCTGGTGAAAATGGCATGCACCGCCGACCGTGGCCGTGAACTGTTTCCCTTGGGCCAGTGCTATCCACTGCTGAAGTCATCAAGCCAATGAATTAAACCCGCAGTTAGTCGCGTGGCTGGCCAGTACTTTCTTGTCAGAGATGGAGGAGCAAGGGCTAGCACTGTTCGTTATCCCAGTCAACCAGCTGGTGTCTTGGGTTGCAGCTGGGGCGATGGTATTTGGTGGTGTGGTACCATATATTCCTCAGTACAGAGACATCAAAAGAACGCAGAATGCCGAGGGATTCTCAACTTATGTATGCTTGGTGCTGCTGGTAGCAAATATTTTGAGAATATTATTTTGGTAAGTTGGTCCACCACACTTTTTACATCTGTTAGTTTTTTAATGGGGGCTGTGTCAAAATTTACTTATAACACTCTAAAATTCGCTGCTAGTTGTGCTTCTTAGGAGTCGAGTGAGGTATGCAGGTATGTTGGTGGTATGCAGATCGTGTTTTTTTTTTTTTTTTTTTTTTAATACAGTTTATTCTTTATGCTCCTGAAGCACTGGTGATGCCTTCTTCACCCTGGTTGGGTCCAGACTGGTTCCTGCATCACTAGCTCCTCTCACCCCATTCCATGGCTTCATCATCCCTTGTGGCTGGGCCTGGCTACAGTCAGGTGGTAACTCTTGCCACTTCTTGAGTGCGGAAGCAGGAGGCGCTCCGTTGGTGGAGTGTTTGGAGGGGAGAGAGGTGGGACTGGAGCACACCTAGGATCACCCTACAAGCGCCAGGGTTTATCTGCTTTTTTGATTCTGCCCCTGGGATTCTCGGCACGCACACAGTTTCCAGCATGCATATGCAGAGCGTTTATGCACAGAACTTGGCCATGTGTCTCCCCTCCCCTTCCCTCCCCTGCAGTACCTTTGTTGCATAGTTATCTGTGGTCATTCAAGCGACAATATTGTGATGGAGGCAGTGACTGTCCCCCCCGGAGGAGGAGGAGAGCATCCTCTGAGAGACGTACACAAAAAATAGTAGTTTTCATTGCTTACATGACAACCGACGTGACTGGGTATGAGCTTCTTAAAAGTCTGATAGCAGATTGTAGCTCCCCTTCCTGCCGAGTCTACAGGGGAAGTTGATTCTGAGAAGGGTGCTACAACATTTATTTATTTATCCCAGATCTGGTGCTACCAGATTTTCAAAACTTCCATACTTAGGGTAGGTCCAATTCATGAATGCAAGGTAATTAATATTCTCTTTCAGGCTTTCATTACAGGGGCAATTTATTCCTCAGTGTGGAATGGACAGGGAGCTACCCTTTTAACATATATATATATATATATTTTTTTTTTCAGTTTAACCAGGATTAGCACACTAAACTGAAAGCTTTGTGGCAGGTGCAATCTGGGAGCACAGGGAAGTTAAGTGACTTGCTCAGGGCCACACAGTATGTAAGTGGAAGCTGTGGGATTCAAACCCAGGTCTGGTTTGCTGGATGTCACCAGATTTGCAGCTTAGAGCCTTAAACCACTGCGCTATACTGCCTCCAAAATCTTTTTAAAAGTTATATTTTAAAGATATTTACAAAGTATGCTCATATAAGTGACTCATCACTGGGAAGGGGTGGCATCACGTCCCTCTTTGAACGCCACATACACATAGACATTCTTTCCACTAAATGGACATTGGACCTGGTTGATGGCCAATGTCCCAGCCCAAACTATGATTTACATGGGAGGGCACCGGCACCCATGACCTCTGAGGATCAATGTCCCCCAAGGCAAAGCCATCTCCCCTGGGACCTACTGCAGTTGGGAGTCCTCCCCATGAATGTCTTCTTGTGATGGGGCAGGAGGGAGAAGGGCCATCTGCCATCCCCCAACACCGCAGTGCACATATATATCCATAGACCAAGGCTCCATCCCAGGTGATGGAGCAGGTCCAGGCAGCTCGGGCAGGGCTTCATGAAATCCCTGATGCTTTTATAGTTTTCCTCCACACTCCTGCGGTAGGACATCAAGTGTGTGCATGGAAGCGCTCGTGCAGAATGTTCCTCTACTCCCTTATTGCTGCTCAAGCTACACTACCATCAGGAGTCCAACTGGTGGCAGTTGTAGACCAGGCTCGCATCCCTTCCCTCTCCTTCCTTGGAGAGGAGAGCAGTCCTTCAGATGCTCAGTCCTCTCCCATCCTGGCCAAACTCGAGCAACCCAATCTTGTTCCTGAACCTGGGTTGCTGGCGTGGGAACAGGTAAGGTGCAAGGGGGCAGCCCTTTATGCTACTAGGCCGACTGTACTGTGCATTTCTTAACATTCCTATAGCGTGGATAGGGAAATTACTGCGTCCTGAGTGGTCAACTGCTGTGCAGTATTTGACTGTTACCACTGATTAAAAAAAAAAAAAAAGTGCTGGCAACTGGGACACTCCATACTTAACTTATCAGTGCCTTTTGTAAATAAAAAAACAAAATCCTGACTGCCATTACAAACTTGGCCACCACCTCTACTCTCACCTAAAAGAGTAAACTAAGGCCTAAAAAATCAAACTCTCAAAAAAATTAAAATTTACTTTTCGTACATATAATAGTACCCCCCTTTTTTTTTTTTTTTTTTTTTTTTAATTATTATGGTATTTATTACCCCCTGAGCACCTGACCTGACTTCCCTTTGGGCCCCATGGATTACTCCTACCCCCGTGCACCCGACCCCACCTCCCGCCTCCCCACATCGCAGCCAGCCCAGGTTTCCCTGACGTATCCCTTCGTTGGGAGTGTCCCTTACCTTCGTAGGGGAAGAGCCTATTCGGCTAAGTCCAACAATGCTGGGTGCTGCTGAGGTGGCCGATGGAGGTCCGGGAGCCCGGGAATGAGGATCCGGGGGGGTCGTCATCTGACTGGCCAGGGTGCCATTTCTGGTGGTTTTTCTCAGAGGAGAGATGTGCCATGACGTTTAGGCTTACAACGACGTCTGTCTCTTCCCCAAGCGTTGTGGGTCGGATGTCATGCTGAACCCCCAGCCTCCGCTAGGGGTCGGCAGACACCGACCTGCACCCTCACACTCCCCCCCCCCCGGAGAAGGCGAGCTGTTAGTGGACGCTCTCTCCTTCTCCCCCCAGCCGGCCCTCCAGTGACCAGAGTCCATTCCCGAACCCGGGTCGCCAGCATCGCAGGCGGAAATCCAACTACTGCGCCAATGGGATACTACCCCCCAAATGAGTGCCTGTAATAGGTACAGGTTGGGCTGGCCTGGTGGCACTGAGGGTTGAGGTGCTGGACACCACACCTTGTGCCACAGTCGCGACCCAGGTTCTGGAATGGACTTGGGCCGACGGGGATTGACAGATGAGGGAGAGGATTGAGCATCTGGAGGACTGCTCTTCTCTCCCGGGTGGGTTGCAGGGAGTTCCTGGCTGTGAATCAACCTCTGATGGAGACTGGGGGATGCACAAAAGCAGGGACATTGAAGGCGGCAGACACCAATGGCAGAGGAGTGGCGAAGCTGCACAGGAGTCCTAGCATGCCACGTTCTGAGGGGGAAACATTGCAAGAAACATCCCTTGAGGATCTGGGGTGGCAACAGGGAGCCAGCGCCCACATCCTGACATCGGACCACCATCCCACTAGCTCTCCCGAGCCCCTCGACCTGCCACGGGACTGTTCCTCTAATTTCAGATAGTCACCAGGTAGGTGCGGCAGACCCTTCCATGGGGGTGAAACCGGAGGGGCTGGACAGCTCTGTGGATCTCAGAAGGGGGTGCTCAGCCATTGTGCTCCTGGGGGACGGGGTTTTAGGCAGGGAGTAGAGGCCAAAGCTGTGGGAGTACACCCTAGAGATGCTTTGTCCCTCTGGGCTAGGAAAAAGGAGCCCAAAACAAAAAAAAAAAAAAGTGCCCCGATTAGCGTTTTGTGGGCAGGACTGCAGTGGACAGTTGGCAGCTTTAGACAGAGTAGGAAGTAAGATCACAGTAAATGTAAGTTAAATATTTACTTGATCCCTGAATAAAAAACATTTAATGATGTCTGGTTTAGGACCTGGGGTAGGCAGCTGTTGGCCGTGAGTTGCCTTCCCCAGTCATGTCAGCTGCTCTTTAAGGTCCTGCAAGATATTTATAAAAAAAAACAAAACTCAACCCACACAACTGGTGTAAATTCATACACTTTTTTTTTTTTCTGACCAATTTGGTTTTATAACCAAGAGGAAAAAACTTTCTTTACAAATAGTGATGGCCCAAGCAGTTTACTCTTTCACCTTCTGCTACAAGGACATACGAAAACCCTACATGTCCATTGGAGGCTATCCATGTAGGTCTTATTCATAAAAGTTCAGCTCAAACTGGTGCAAGGCGAGCTCATCTGGCTGCATAGTCTTGGCACTGTGTTCCTTAAAACATCTGTACAGGTCAGTCAGGAGAGCCCAAAACATCTGGATGCTGTGACCCAGTTGCCAGATGATGATTATGTCTGTGATTTGCACCTGCATTTTAAGAGAGTCATTAGCAAAATGCTCAAAGTCCCCTTTTTTGCGATCTTTCTAGAGCCTCCTCTCAGTCACTGATCTTGGGACATTTCCATGACATCCCAGCCTGGATATTTAAATGGGTTGCACATGGCTCAACAGAGAATGCGCCTTGTGCAACTCACCAATGCGCCACTGCACAATATTCAAAGGGGCAAGTTGCGATTCGCAACACCTGATGCGCCGGGGTGCATCGGTAATGTATCGCGGCGCAAGTGCTGGGTGGTCCATGATATGCGGCACATCCCAGTATTCAGCCTGGGATGTGGTGGTGGTTATGCAGGCGCAACCCGCCTTGGCGCCACCACCGGGGTGCAGATGTGGCTGGTAAAACTGAATAAGTACAGGCTACTGGCAGGCGGCATGCCGCCATATTGCAAGGAGTACACGGCATTGCCAATGTGGGTGCCACCGCCTACCCAGAACACTGACTCCAAGCCCCCTGCCCTGGGAGCATTGTGCCCCCACCCCATCGCCCGATTGCAGGCGATTGCACAGTTAAAACCCTGGTGGTCGTCTTCGTTCGGCGCCACTGAGCCAGTGGTTCTCTCGGCACACTGGCAAACCGGGTTCACACCCTGAGCCTGGGTGTCAGGAGCGGAGTCTGGCCGGGGAAGGGATTCATAGGCGTCCATTGGATGCCTTCCTCTCGGGAGGTGGGGGTTCAGCCAGGAGACCTGAGGGCTTACTGGTGAGTGTGCTTGGAGACGTGTAGCCTCGACACGCCCCCACATGCTCTTGCCCCAGGATTCTCCGTGTTCTACGCATGACTGAGAATTGCAGTGAGCGAGGTACCAGAACATGGAAAAACGCCACCCGGCCAAGGCATAGATAATGAGCGCCCGAGGCCCCTACCATCCGAAGCCCGGGCGCCAGTCTGGATCCAGCCCCACGGCACCTGAGAAGGTGAATAGGGGCCGAAAGGTGATTTCTTCCCGGAGGAGAGGGACCCACCCGATACAGGGATATACCAGGGTCACTCTTCAGGTAGGCCGCTATAGGAGCTGGTAGTAGGTGGTAGGGTGTCGGACGGTGGTGGTTTGCTCTGGCACTCTGAAGGAGTGGTAGGTCGGGGGAGGTGGCAGGGAGGTGCATAAAAAAAAAAAAAAAAAACACAACCAGGCATACGTAATAAACCCTGGTGGTCTAGTGGAAGGTCCCCCGTTGCCCGATCGCGGGCAAACATAGCAAAGGAAGCCCTGGTGGACCAGTGGACCTCCAGGGATGTTATTTTCACATATGCCCATGATCAGGCGACGGGGGACCTTCCACTGGACCACCATGGTGTTTTCCAACCTATTCCAGTGATCGGGCTCTGGAGGGCATTCCCCTGGACCACTAGGGTTTATTTTTACATATGCCTGCGATTGGGTGGTTTTGGGGAGGAGGGGGGTATCCACTGGACCACCAGGGACTGTTATGTAGCTGATGCTCGTGATTGGGCGGTGGGGGGGGTTCCACTGAACCACCAGGGTTATTACATGACCTCTGCCCGTGATCGAGTGTACGGGAGCGGGGGAACCGCCATGGGACCACATGGTGTTAGTCCAGGCACAAGTCTCTGGGGATCGGCGCACTGCATGCAAGTGGTGCCATAATGACATGCAAATGGCCCCATTTGCACCTTGCATGCATAATGGCCTTATTTGCATGCCCAGTGGTGAATATCGTGGTTGATGCACCTAGCGCAACTGCACTTGGGCTGGTGCATCCCTCTTCTCCAGTCTGCCACTTGCGCTGGTGCAGTGCATGCGCCATCAGCACCATATTCAACGGTGCTGTGCCATGGTGCAACACCGTAGAATATTGTCTTGTGCATGCCCTGGCGCAGCCCAGTTGCGCTTCACCTGGGCTTGCGCCCCTGTCCAGCACAGTTTGAATATCCAGGCCCCCATGTTCAGAGGGGCAGATGGGGGGGGGAGGGGGAATAATCACTGCTTCTTCATCCACTGTGCCTCTTTCTGGTCTGCAAGGCAGACATGGGTTAGATGTCCACAAGAGTGTATGGGGGGAGGTAGCCACATGTCCACGGCTGACACATAGACCATGAAATTCCCCACCGACCTGTCATCATAGGGTGCATCCCCCTGATGGTTTGGACAAGAACGTCTCCCAAGTGGGAAGGTGATGTAGCTGGCAGGAAGGGGAGTCAGGAGGAGTCGGTGTTGTAGAGGTTTTCTTAATGTTAGTGGTTGTAACTCCCACTTCTGTCGCTTGGGCACAGGGGTAGAAGTGAAGGCAGAGCAAACTAATGGTGTGCCAAACTGGGGAGATTCTGAATTTGGTTTTGCTAAGTCGACCCTATTTTTGGATTTATGGCCAATGTGCATTCAAAATACAAAATTTGCTGTATACCTTAATTTTTTGTTTCCTTTAACTTTTTAATTTTTCTGGTTCTCTGGGCAGGGTGGGGATGTACCCCATATATGTGCCAGGTCCCCTAATCATGCACTTCCCCAAGCTGTCTGTTTCTGGAGGACCTTGACTTATCCCTTATGGAGGAGCTCACCGCAAAGAGAATGCGGTACTCTGAAACCTTGGCTGAGATGTACGCTTGGCATGTTTCGGTGGTAAGTGCAGGACAGGGTCTCAAGCATTAGGCTGCCACCTTTTCTGAGGATTTTTCTCCTGGGTTCCTCTGGCAGCACAGCTGTGCAGTGATGGCAAGCGCGTGGATACACATGCTCCCACATCTGTTGTTGCCTTCCCCCGTGTGTGGTCCCAGGCTGGTGATCTTCCAGCCTCCACTGGGAGTCACCATATCGCCAGGTGCTGTAGTCCCATGGGTGCTCATCCTACTCCCCCCAGCCAGCCCTCTGATGGCTCGAGCTTATTCCCAAACTGGTCGTCAGTGATGCAAGCAATAGTGCTACCGCTGCACCGACTGGCTGGCTTCGTACCATTGTTTTAAAGTATAATAAATAGGAAAATGGGTAATATTTTGTAGACAAAAGTTTAATAGCATGACAGCTAGCAAGCCCCAGCTGTTCAGTTCACAGGAAATCTTCTTGAAAGGTATTTGAGACAGTGCTGTAGCTCCTAGCTTGTATGTAAATTCATAGTTTGCTGTCTGTGCACAAAATGGGTGACTGACGGGAGACAAGGAAAGGTAAATGATGGGAGACAAAAGACATGTTGAATGACAGAACATAGACTGGTGCAGTGTAACCCCTAACTTGTAGTTTAGCCAGTTGCCTGTGTGCAAGCAGAGAGAGTGTGTGCGTGTGTACATATATAAATTTTCTTTTACTTGGTTTGATGGACAAAAGAAGGCCATGGCCTATCGAGATTGTCCTCCACATGTGTGGATCAGTATTTATGATACTGTTTTAATAACCATTTATCAAGTTTGTTTTTGAAAGTCATAACAGTTGGTGAATCAACAATATCTTGAGGTAGTGTATTCCAAAACCTAGGAGTTCTAATAGTAAAAAAGTTTTGTTTTTTATTGTATTAGATTTTTTAATATCCCATTGTTTATTATGTAACCTGGCTACAATTTTTCTGCTGGATAATGTTATAGCACATTGCTCCATCAGAACTGGTGATTTCATAATTTTGAATAGTTGTAAAAGATCACCTCTAGTTTTTCTCTGTTTCAGTGAATACAAACCTGTCTTCTGTAGTCTAGAATCATTATCCAAATGAGCAAAATATGGAATAATTTTTGTAGCCCTACGTTGAATTTGTTCAATTCTGTTTATATCTGATACTAGATAAGGACTTCAAAAAGAGGAGCCATAGTCCATGTAAGGTCTGGCATGAGATCTGTACAGGGTCATGAAACACTGTCCAGACTTGGAGACAAATGTGCTGTTTATCCTGCGAAGAAGAGCATTAGCTTGATTGGCAATTTTATTACAATGAGAAGATGAGGAAAGCTTGTTATTTACTACGATCCCAAGATCTTTTTCTACGAAAGAAGCTCTAATAATTATATTGTTCAAAGTGTATACCTGTTTGGGGTTGTTTTTTTAC
This sequence comes from Neoceratodus forsteri, assembly GCA_016271365.2. Lineage (NCBI taxonomy): Eukaryota > Metazoa > Chordata > Ceratodontiformes > Ceratodontidae > Neoceratodus > Neoceratodus forsteri. The sequence continues at coordinate 436,344,397 of CM057455.1, forward strand.
CAATGTTTAAGACTGCACATTTTGTTACATTGAAGTACATTTTGTTTATATAAGCCCATTGTTCGATTGATGCGAGGTCAGTTAACGTTTTTATGTTAACTGCATTGTTTACAGTACCCCCTAATTTAGTGGTGTTGGCAAATTTCATAAGGATGTTAGAAGAACAAATTTTCATATCACTGATGAAAATATTAAAAAGGGTGGGTCCCAAAACAGAGCTCTAGGGAACACCGCTCGTCACCCTACCCAAATCTGACAAGCTTCCATTTACCCTAACCCTCTGAGTACGATTGCTCAGCCAGCTGTTTATCCATTAAACTAATGTTGATGAAAATCCTAAATGAATAAGTTTTTTTTTAATCAGAATGTCATGTGACACTTTGTCAAACGCTTTACTGTAATCCAATAAAATGACATCAGTTGGAATATTTAAATCAAGATTCATGCTACTATAATTGTAGAATGAAAGCAAGTTTGTGGTGCAAGAAAAAACAGTTTTAAATCCATGTTGAGTTGTATCAACTATGTTCAAGGATTCCATTTCTGTTTCAAGAAAAGTTTTGATTATTTTTTCTATTCATTTACAAGGAATTGAGGTTAGGCTAATCAGGCGGTAGTTTTCAACTTTTGAGTGGGAACCCTGTTTGAAAATGGGAGTTACTATTGCAGTTAACCAATCGGAGGGAACACTTGATTCATGGAGAGATTTATTAAAAATAATAGTGGTAGGGCAATCGTGTCTTTAACTCCCAGAAGAAATTCGGGACATGTATCATCTGGGCCAGGACTTGTCGATTTCTTTAATGTTATTAATAATTCGTAGACATCATTCTGTAAAACCTTATATTTTGTATAACTTGAGGAATATCTATCAAAAAGAATTTGGGATGGGTCCTGGACAAAAACTTGATGAAAAATAATTATTTAAAGCCGAAGTGGTTATTGAGTCAGAAGTAATTATTATATTATTTATATTTAATGGACCAATAGTTCTGCCATATTCTTTTTTGCTGTTTAAGTAGGCATACAGTGCTTCATGTGAGTCTTTAGTATGTGCAATACGAAATTCTAAATTACGTTTAGCTAGCAGAATCAAATTTTTTTTTTTTTTTTTAAATATTTTAACCAATTCCGTATATTTAATTAGTAATTCATTTATTTTGATTAGCGGGACTTTTTTTTTTTTTAATAATGAGAATAACTTTTGTTTTTGAGAAATTTTTTTTTTTTTTTATTTATAGATCTATTAAACCAAGGAGGAATTTTACCTTTGTTATTGTACTTGTATTTTTCTGGAACATACTGCTGTTCAAGTTCTTGGATTTGTGTTTTTAAGAAATCCCATGCTTCATCAGTGTTAAGTGAGGAAAAAATATTGTCCCAATTAAATGCTCCTAGGTGATGGTTTATTTTATAAAAATCTGCCCGATCATATTGCTTAATTTTTTGCTTGTTTATTACAGGGCGTTGAGAAAGTGGGATAGTAGGAAATATGGACATGTGATCACTATTACCAAGAGGTTCTGATATTAATCAGGGATTTATTTAACTCTAAAAATTGATTAGCGTTTTACTCATAAAAGTGCTAAATCTTTGTGAAAATGCATACACAAGGAGGCGTGGAAAGGATGAAAAGGGACTTAGCAAGGTTGGAGGAATGGTCAGACGTATGGCAGCTAGGATTCAATGCAAAAAAGTGCAAAATAATGCACCTGGGAAACAAGAACCCAGGGGAAGAATACACAATGGGTGGGGAGCTAGTAACAACAACAAAACAGGAAAGGGACCGGGGGTAATCATATCAGATAACCTTAAGGTTAGCAAGCAATGTGAGAAGGCAGTAGGGAGGGCCGGGTATACTGGGATGTATAGGGAGGCATCAGCAGCAGAAAACAGGAAGTTGTTATCCCTCTGTACAGACAGTTGGTGAGACCCCATCTGGAATACTGTGTCCAGTTCTGGAGACCCCATCTCCGCAAGGACATAGACAGGATAGAGGCAGTCAGAGGAGGGCAACTAAAATGGTGCAGGGTCTGCAAGAGAAGCCGTATGAGGAGAGACTAAGGAGCTTAATATGTATACCCTTGAGGAAAGAAGGAGAGGGGACATGATAGAAACTTTCAAGTACCTCAAGGGAATCAACAAAGTCCAAGAGGGTAGCATCTTTCAGAAAAAGAGATGCAAGAACAAGGGGACACAATTTAAAAGATAGAAGGAGAGGCGGTTCAGGGCAATGTGAGGAAGTATTATTTCACAGAGGGTAGTGGATGCATGGAACAGCCTTCCTGAGAGAGTTGTGGGGTCTAAAACTGTGGGAGAATTCAAGAATGCATGGGACAGACATAAGGCAATTCTTGTGGGGGGCAGGAAGATAAAGGCTGTTGGTTAACTAGGATCTGCGGCCTATCCTGTAGGTAGGGAAATGGGCAGACTAGATGGGCCTAGCGGTCCTTATCTGCCGTCAAAGTCTATGTTTCTATGTAACTCTTGCCTCACTGTGTTTAACAAACACAGTACTTCTAGAACATCTATATAAATACTTCCTGTACAGTTAGCATCATCCCAAGAAAAAAAATTGCTAATCAATTGTTTAAAACCCTGTTAATAAATCATTCACAGGGATGTCTGTGTTTAGTTGTGACAAGATCCAAAATGTTACTTCCCCGGGTAGGTTCCTTGACCAGTTGATAAAGTCCCAAATCAATAATGGTTGTAAGAAATTTATGGTCATAATGGTTTGAACCCATTAAAGTTTCCCAGGTTTATGGTTGGGAAATTGAAATCGCCCAAGATTAGGACTGAGCCATTTTTTGCTAACTGGGAAATTTCATCGGCTAACGTGAACTTTGGTTAAAGTCTGCTGAAGGTGGACGATAGCAAGTCCCAATTAATATTTGGGAAAAACCCTTAGGTTGAATATACACCCATACACTTTCAGACTGAACATTCACTGAGGATTTGTAAGAAGTGATGTCGTCTCTGACGTAAAGGCTGACCCCACCACCCATCTTATTAGCTGGTCTATTTTTGAAGAAGTGTTAGGATCTGGACAGCTGAAATTCCGGGATTCAACCAGCATTGCCCCATGTTTCTGTTATAGCTATTAAAGATAAGTCAAGGGACTGAGACTTAAGTTCCAGCTCTGCAAGCTTTGCAATGTTTAAAGATCGAGCATTAAGAGAGAGAATGTTTTTAGATGATTTTGGTTTGAAAAGTAGGTCCCAGTAATAAGGGTATTGGTAGTTAACCCAATCTCCCCCTTTACCATCAGTTTAAATGGCTATGTATGAAGGTAGCAATTTTACGTCCCAATAATGTACTTTCCTGTTTGCTGAGGTGTAAGCCGTCCCAACAAAAGAGGGATGGATTATGATGAAACTCTTCCCAGTGTGTCAGGAAATATTTTGTCAAGACACCATTTTCGAAGCCATTCATTTAAGGCTTTTATTTTAGCTGTGATATATTCTGTAGCTCTTGGAAATGGCAGAATTTCAGATAGACATATATTACAACCCCGTTCTACTGGTAAGTTACACAAGGAAACGTAATCTTGTTTTATTTGCTGCAAAGGTAGTTTGAAGATATCATTTGTTCCTACATGTACAACCACTAATGGATTTTCTCCAGCTGGTTGTAGAATTGGGTTAACCATTGAGGTGATGTCTGAAATCCTTGCACCCCGGTAACTAGAGCAAGTGGGTTGTTCTTTGTCGGGGTTACAAACCACACGGTCTATATATTTTATGATGGAATCACCCAGAACAAATACTCCCCCTTTTTTTTTTAAACTTACTATTTTTCTGCCCCCCTTCTTCACTGCTCCAGGAACCTTTCTTCAGGGATTCCTAGGTTGTGCGCGCTCCCGTAGTTCCGCCCTGGGTACCTCTATTCCGGGTGCCAGTTGCCTACCCGCATCCTGCCGCGGTTTACCCCCCCGGGTGGGGAGGAGAGGGCCCATCCCTTACCCTCTCTCTTACCTCGAGACTGTGTCAGGAGGTCAGCTGGCCCCATCTCTAGAGCCCAGTTATGGATTTTCTCGGGACAACCGGATCCCGTCTACAGGAACCTGGGACAGGGTATTTCCATTTTTCTGGTCCCAGCCCTCGAGGCGTCCATGCGCTAGGAAAGCCTAGGGGCTAAGCACATCATGACGCGCTTGTGCTCGGGCTTCCAACGGGTGCCTCCCCACTCCTTGTCTGCAAGCTACCTTTGCTGCACCTCCACCTGTGGTCACCCAGGTGGCGTTATACCAGCGAGACTTGCATCCCACCCCACCCGGAGGAGGAGAGCAGCCTTCCGGCGCTCAATCCTCCTCCCCCTGGCCAGCCCTCCAGCTGCCAGAGTCCGTTCCCGAAACCAGGTTGCTGGCGCCGCGAGCAGTAACCCTACCGCTGCGCTGGCGGGCCGTCCAAATACTTCCTTTTTAATAGGTAATTTCTCATGGGTAGTTAAAGGGGGAGAATTTTGGAGATGGAGCTAAGCAGCAGATAGTTGCTCGCTAGGAGTATGGTTATGTATTGATTTATTTTCTGCACTTATACCAAGTTCTGGGCTCATTGACACAGTTTCGTCAATCATTTGTGAAAGATGCTCAAAGAAATTATGTATAGGGATTTGATATGAAATAGGGGGGAAGAAGTTTTGTTTATTTTCTTTAGCCTTGTTTGAGGTACTGTGATCCAAGAGTCGACTTTACTTGTATTTAACTGTTGACAACTTGAGGCCGCAACTAAAGGGGTAGAAGTAACGATTGGATGTTTTAATACAGGGACATGTGGAACATCTAAGTGGGATTCCTGGTGGTTAACATCATCCACAATTTTTGTGCAAGAGGTGTTTGTTTCCACTAAGATTGACATTTTATCGATGTAATCTTCCAATGCTTTTATGTCTGATTTTGAAGACATCTTAGACTGCAATTGAGTAATTTCCTCCTGTAAATCACCAACCAGAACGCATTTTCACACACATAGGTGTTTGTTTGCCAGAGTCATACATCTTACATGTTGTACAATATTTATTTGTTTTTTTTTTCATTTTGAGTAAGGATAATGAAGAGGCACTTTAAAGACACAAAGATGTTTTACAGCCTTTCTGTTCTATGAAAATAAAATACCAGCTTTTACCTTCTTGTCCCCTTGTCCCCGATGGACACAATAGACACGCGCTGAGATGCACGGCGTGTCTCTCTGTATCTCCGCGCATGCTCACCCCTCTCGCTAGAGCAGCTCTTTAATGGAGGGCAAAACCGGAAGTGCTAATCGCGCTACTTCCAGTTTTGTGCTGCAGTGTTAATGCTAAAAAGCATTATAAACCCTTTAAAAAGGCTTACCCTTGTTTTCTCAAGGGCTACAGGTCGTGATGAGTGTGCCCTTAAAAGGCACAAAGGTGTTTTTTAAACTGGAGAATGGGGGGAGCACTGGTGGCTATGATCTATAATCCTCCAGTACCCCACAATCCCTTGCAAGCCAAACCACAAGCTTCAGCACTACGGAGGATACCCTATGTCCATAGCCTGAAAAGTAGTGCACAAAACAGTTTTAATACAATAAAAGTATATTTCTGAGAAACCTCTCACCAGAGGTGCGCTTTTAGCATATAATAAATGTTCTCTAACTCTTAACCCAGTTAAAAAATTATACTGGACTTGGCATACATTTGTCCAGGGGTGGTGAGAGAGAGAGAGAGAGAGAGAGAGAGACCTTTTTGTGAAGGTTACTGCACTTGTCAGTTAAGCGAGTAACCTGTCTGCAGTGCCACTAGCCATTTACCCATCCAAGTAGGAATATTTTTCTTTCGTAGTCTAGTTAAAAAATGAAGTACATGACTAGACGTGGTACAGGCTTATGTCACGTGTGAAGCCTTTTTGCAGGGAAGGGAGAGCCCTTGGCAGTTGCGTAACCCCAGTCTGCAGTGTCACTAACCATTTGCCATGCAAGGACTTGAGAAAGAATATTAGGGACCCTAAACCACCTGCCAGAGAACTTTTTTTTCAGGGATTTTTTTTGAAAATGGATAAGAGAGCCCTAATCTTGGAGCTACAGAACATGGACTGGGTGTCTCTGTATAATATTTGTAATACAGAACGTGCTGCTCAAGACCTCCTTACCATGCTTTTGAACCTTCAAGACAAATGTGTCCCAGTAAAAAGGTACCATATCCGGGGATCTGCTATCTGCTGGCTAAATTCTTCTCTCCTGTCCTCTCTCAAAAAAGAGGGATAAAGCCTGGAACAAAGCTAAACTAATCCACTCCCCATCGGATGGACACAGTACAGAAGACTCCGAAACCTATGCAAGGTTTCCATTTGATCTGCTAAGGGCAGTTACCACCACCAGCTCCTTAGTACCTCTGTCAGTGACTCTTGTGGTTTTTGGAGGCATGTTAATACCATCATGGGGGAAAAACAAGTGCAATACCATCACTGATATGGTCATGGATAGTTGTAGTTGCAATAACCTGCTCACTATCGCCAAGGCTCTTGACTCCAGATTCACTGACCTCGCCTCCTGTACTGCACCTCCTGGGCCTTTACCTGTCGTTCCGCAGGGTAACCTTAAACCTTCCAACCCATCTTTCACCCTTCGCCCAGTCTCTGAGACTGAAATCTTACGCTTACTTAAGTCTATCTCTCCTGCTGGCAGGGGTGTTCAAATCAAAACTTTAAGTATTTGCCCAGCCATGACTGTAGCTGAATTTTCACTTGCCCCATTCATTACAATGAAATTAGCTCTGTTTTGTACTTGCCCTTCAATGAAATTTACTTGCATGGGGCAATAGAACTTGCATACCCCTGCCTGTTGGATCGACAGGGGCAGATGGACTCTTACTGAAATTCTTAAGAACCATTGCCCCTTCTATAGTCTGTCCAGTGACTAGACTTTTCAACCTGTCTCTTCTTACAGGACATGTCCCTTCCCTCTGGAAGATTGCTCGAGTTGTGCCGGTCCACAAAAAGGGGGACACCGATAACCTGGATAACTACCGCCGTATTGCCATCCTTTCCACCCTCTCTAAAATACTGGAGAAAATCATTGCTACCCAGGTCTCGGATTACCTCTACCTCAACGCCTTCAAATTCTTCACCCCTGACCAACATTGTTTCCAACGTGAGCACAGTACATCCATTGCTGTCATACAGCTTACAAATGATGTTAGACATGGACAATGGCTGTCTAACTGGGGCTACTTCTGTTGATCTTACAAAAGCGTTCAATTTAGTTGACCACCCGCTGCGCCTATCAAAGTTGTCATCCCTAGGCTTCTCTACCTCTGCCACCACCTGGTTCCAAAATTATCTTTTGAAGGGCTGTAGGGTTAATAGGAATACTGGGGGGGAGGTGGAGTAGTTATTTATGCCAAATCCAAATTCACTATTAGTGACATCTTCTGCAATTCTAAATCTAAGGAATACGAAATCGTATCTCTGAAACTCCACCTTCCCTCCAATGAAATAATTACAGTAATAGGCGGCTACAGACCTCCAACTGGTGGAACTGAAATCAACGTCCTAAAATCCTTAGTTACAACAGCCAACACAGAAACACTGATACTCTGGGACCTCAACATGGATTGGCACACACACAAATCGCATAGCCTGAAATCCATTTGTGATGAACTAGGTCTTGCCCAGATAATTAGTGAGCCCACTAGGATTAACACCACCAACATTGCCAGTAGTTCTCTCATCAGTGTCATACTTATCACCCATCCCCACAAAATACTACAATCAGCTGTTTTTTCCTACGATATAAGTGATCATAGAGTTGTGGTCTGTACAAGACATCAAACCAAAGCCCGCAATGAGCCTAAGTTCATAAGCATTCCTTTCGTAAATTTAACACCCTGAGCTATCTGACAGACCTTAGCAAGGTGAAATGGAAAGATCTGTACCTCTCTAAAACAGTAAATGGGGCTGTGTCTAACCTAAATGAAAATCTCACCACCCTGGCTAACAAGCATGCCCCATTTATTAAGGTGCGTACGTGCAAGGTCTCCCACCCCTGTTTTACACCAGAGCTCAAAACCACACTTAGAAACCGAGAAACTCTGGGCTCTAGCAAGAAGAACTAAGAATCTGACAGATTGGCAGACGTTTAGAGCAGCACCTGCGTAAAACATATTTGCTGTACCAAAGTGAATTATTATGTTTCCACTCTGGAAAAAGCCAAAGGAAACTCACAGAAAATTTGGAGGACCATCAAGTCTATTGAAGGTCGACCGGCTGCTCCCTCCATCCCAGCTAAGATCAACATAAATGACACAGTTATTGAGAACAATTACCAAATCCTCGAAGAACTGAATTCTCACTCCGCCACAGCTGGTCTAGCTTTCGATGCATCACCGTACACATCTCGTACTAGTATCCATGCTAGCCCTATCACTGTCCCGAAAGCTATAGTCCATCCTTTCCAGCTGCTCCCCTTCAGCTTCAAAGAAGTGCAGGAGATGATGGCTTAGAACCATTTTTCTTTAAAGTTGGCTACCGCTATCTTACTGCTCCCATTCTCCATATATTCAACCTCTCTATCTCTTCTGCCGTAGTTCCATTATACTGGAAATCCTCTCATATCATACCCTTATTTAAATCCGGTGACCTATGCAACTTAAACAATTACAGACAAATCTCAATCTTGCCTATTCTTTTCAAAAGTCCTCGAAAAAATTGATTTATATACAATTGAAAAATCATCTGGAAACCTACTCTATCCTCAATCCAGCCCAATCAGGCTTTCGCTCTAGTTATAGCATGTTACTACACTAGCTAAAGTCACAGATGACTGGATCTCAGCCAAGGATGCTAAAAAAATTACGGGTGCAGTATTCTTAGAAATTTGAGTAAAGCATTTGACACCTCTGCCCATACACTAATTGTGAACAGCCTCACCAATATTGGCGCTACCCTAGCTACTACCAAATGGTTCTCCAGTTACCTATCGGTAGGATGCAGAAAGTCAAAGCTGGTGGGCTGTTCTCTGCCTCCTTACCAGTTACTAGGTGAGTCCCGCAAGGTTCCATCTTAGGTCCTATACTCTTCTCTCTTTATATCAACAACCTCGATTTTCTCAAATAACCAGGTCAACCTTGCATTTCTTTGCAGACGATACAGTTTTGTATACATCTGGCCATACAATATTGGAAGTCAGGGATATACTTCAAGTCGATTTCGCACAGCTAGAAACAAATCTCATCAATACCAAACTCCTCCTAAACGCTAAAAAAAAGCTAAGGCCATGATTTTCCCCCTAATACTTCCTCCGTCACCCTCACTGTCCCACCTAAAGACTTCATTGTTACATCCCTAGGTGAACCACTGGAAGTTGTCTCTAAATTTAAATACCTCGGCTTTTGGTTAGACAACAAGCTCTCCTTCTACGAGCACATTGAAGACCTGTCCAGAAGACTAAAAGCTAGACTAGGCTTCTTCTTCCAAAATAGGTCCCACTTTCCCCTGGAAACCAGACTCTGGCTTGTTCAGACCACTTTCCTCCCTTTACATGACAATGGGGACATATTATACACTTCTGCAGCAATTACTAACCTAAACAAATTGAACATTCTCTATCACCGTGCCCTGCGCTTCATTACAAACTACCCATACCGAACCCACCTTTGCGAACTACATGCAGCTGTTGGTTGGACTTCACTTACCATTAGACACACACTCCATGCTGGCATTTGGACCCTAAAACTTCTTCTGAATAAATTGCCAAGCTATTTGGTAACACTTATCCGTGCTGCCCACAGCTCTTATTTCCTTAGGAAATCAGATGTTATCCTGCTCGACGCACCTAGGACTCGTACCTCCTTTGGCAGACGAGCCTTCTCAAGTGCCCTACCAACTATTTGGAACCAGCTGCAATCCACTCTGAAACTATCTAGTGTAGTCTCAGTAAATTTCTCCCAAAAACTGGTGGCTTCAAAAATAAAGGACACCTGTAGCTTAGAAACATAGAATTTGATGGTAGATAAGGACCGCTTGGCCCACCCAGTCTGCCCATTTCCCTGCCTAATGGATAAGCTGCAGATCCTAGTTAACCAGCAGCCTACTTCTTTCTACCCCCAACCCCTAGAATTGCCTTATGACTGTCCCATGCATGCTTGAATTCAGCCACTGTTTTTTGACTCCACAGCCTCCTCCGGAAAGCCGTTCCATGTATCCACAACCCTCTTCTGTGGAAAAAATACTTCCTTACATTACCTCTGAGCCGCCCCATCTTCAAATTGTGCCCTTGTTCTTGCACACCTCTTTTTTTTTTTTGAAAGATGCTACCCTCTTGGACTTTGTTGATTCCCTTGAGGTATCTGTTTCTAAACTCCCTCCCGAGCTTTCTCCTTACTTCCTTAGTTTGTTCTCACTATACCACCTTCCTTAAACAACTTGTACTAAATATTTTTTTTGGTTTTTGTTTTTCACCCAGTATTGTTTACCCATGTACCTTGTAGGACCTGGTCTGCCATTTATGTATTGTTATGTTATTGCCTGCATTGTATATTTGTTGTAACCATGCACCCAGGACCTCCTTGTGAATGAGCTTGCTCAATGGAGCATTTCTGCAATAAATTTTAACTTGAAGCATCAACAATTTGTTCAGATCGGAGATGCTAAGTCCTCTCTTGCTTCTACTTGGATCAGAGTGCCGGAGGGTTTGATTCTTGGTCCTCTCCTGTTTACGGTCTTCATAAATGATCTCCCACCACTCACTGGTGCTTGCTCAGGTCTGCTATATGCCGATGATCTTGTTCTTTACTCCTCCTCCTCAAACCTCTTGGATATCAACCTGAATCTCAATAGTAACTTCAATACCTTTCAGAGCTGGTTATTGCAAGTCAAGCTAGTCTTAAATAAAAATAAAATGGTGACTATGCTCTTCGGCTAAGGTTCAAAAATTTGGTCCTGCACCCACCGAACCATTAAGTATCTGAGTGCTTGACAGCTCTCCTCCTAACACAGTTACCTCCTTTAAATATTGACCTGAACCTAGCTTCTGTCATCAAATCCATCAATATTCCACTTCTACTGGCATTTAAAGTCAGACATAGCCTAACATCCACGGCGAGGATGGCCATTGCACAGGGGATCCTGAGACCCAAATTGACATATGGGTTAATGGCCTTTCCGGCAACTACTGGAGGGCTTCTTCGAAAGTGGGATGTGTGCTACAACAGCATTTGCCGTTTTGCTCTGTCTTTACCCAAACTTACTCACTGATGCACACTATACTCCAATCTGGGATGGTTTACGCCCTCAGCCTTCTGTCAGTTTACTTCCTACTGTTTTATAAAGAATATAATCTCCTCCCAGATACCTGACAAATTGGTTTTACTGCTCAAACCTGCGACCTCTGCCTACACCCTGAGATCAGCTGACAAATCCCTTCTTGTCCAACCAAGATGTAAAACCAAAATGGGGGAGAATGCTTTCTCTATCTGCACCCCTAAACTATGCAACTCCCTTCCACTGAATCTAAGAATCTCCCCTTCTCCACGCAGCTTCAAACAGGAGCTTTGTATGGCTCTTTTTAAGCTCTGAACCCTGCTCCTGTTCTCTATCCACCCACTCCTGTACTGGTTCCTCCTAGTTGCCTACAGGCTCCAACCTCTACTACTCTCAAACCTGCCTGGAAATCTTGCTGTTTCCTCTCTTCTAGCACTTATTAGTTGTATGACTTATGATTGTTAGTTATCCGCACTTGTATTACTGTTTTGTTACTACATATAGATTGCTGCAAATGTATTGTCATTGCTGAGAATTGTGTATACTGTACTATGTCTGACCTCTACTTGTTCCCATGAATGTTTCTTGTATTTACTATTGTCTACGTACCCTTTGTTGTAATCTCTTGGGTCGTACTTGAAAATAGGCAGCTATGCTGTCTAGTGTATCTACCCGGTTAACAAAAACTAAATAAATAATAATAAAAAAAAAAATGTATGTTTTTCTTTTGTGTAATCCAGTAGAAACATAGAACCTTAGAATTTGCCACTAGACAAGGACTGTTTGGCCCAACTAGTTTGCCCAGTTTTCCCTGCCTATGGTAGCACCACAGATCCTGCTTGATTTCGGGCCCATACACCTCCTCTTCCACTAAGATTTCCTTATGCCTGTCTCGTGCATTCTTGAACCCTGCCACTATATTCATCCCCACCACCTCCGCTGGAAGACTTGTACGTACATGTTTGTACTTATACATAGCGTACACGTAGTATTTAGGCAGAGTCAGTGAAAATAAAGCAGGGCATAGAAGATAATGGATATTATTAAATCTCTATGTAGGGCACAAATACAGGACGGGCAGTGGCATGTTATGATGTTGCATTGTTAGTGCTGTTGTGCAGTGTGATCTCGGGGAGTGGGAGCACAGGCATGGCAGAAAATGCCTTCCTGCTAGCGAAGACTTAGATTTTTATGAGGGATCAGGTATGGACATACTTAAATGAAAATTGTGCCTGCAGGGGAGGTTGGGGTACTGAAGCCCTGCTCCGTGCAGTGATGGCTGCTTTTTGTGTAGCAGGAGTTCTCTTTTAAGTTGCTCAGTAAAAAGTGTCTGTTCAGAAAGGATATTTATCCGTACTAGCAATCTTGCTAGTAACAGGTGGAGAAAATTCCTTTTAGAAAATATTGAAATTCTTTTTTTTTTTAACAATTAAGTTAGAAAGTGAGGTGACCATAGCAATTGCAGTAAAAAGGTTGTACATTAAGTAGACCGTGTCCGATTCTCCATTGTGGCATAGCAGGTATTATGTCATAGAAGCACATGCAGTAAATGCTAACATAAAAATGCATAACATGAAATATAAATCTTTAGAAACTTTGTAACTGACCTACCCAGTCGTTCTTTAAAGAGGACCTTCACCAGTCCTTTTGGTTTTCATGCATAAATTACCTCTTCTTGCATTGATTCTGTAATTGTATTTCATTACTGTCTGCTGCAGTTAGTTTTTGCATTCTGAGCTGCTAAAAACTGCAGGGTGTACCAGAGCTTCTGTAGCAAGCCTGGTGTTGCTGTAGACCTAGGACTGTATTGCTGACATCACTGTAGGGCAGAGTCAATGTCACAAAAAAAAAAAAACATACTGACAAGGCATTTGGATGTTGGCATAATGCATTGCTAACAGGATGTCTGGGGGGACACAGTATGCATACTGAGTACTGGTAGGTTTCCTTGCAACTGCATGGTACTGCACAGTGTGAGTCACTGCCCTATCCTACAATGATGTCATCAGGAGCTAGCAGCCCAGCAGTTGACAATCAGTGGCAAGTGCAGCGGGGCTTGAAAACAAATCCAAATTATGGAAGGCAGGGTAAACTTTGGCCAAAAATAACAAATGCACATGCCCTTTCAGGTCTAGTACTGCATATAATGACTACGAGCTGTAACTTTTTGGACCATCATAAAAGTTCCTCTTTAAAATTGTCCATTGTAAAGTCCAGGGTGATCTATAGGTTTTTAGGAGCACCACTGAGCTTTCTCAACTCCTCACACCTTCTGTACCCAAACAAGACAGTACACCCAACAAATGAAAATACAGATTTATTGAAAGGATATGTGTTGTCATCTGACACTTGGATATAGCTTCTGGGTCATTTAGGAAACTGTCTGCAGTAATTTTTTATAATCTATAAGTCTGCACCCATCACGTCTGGATATACCAGACCCAGTTATGACACCTGAGGGTGTAATTGAGACTGATCATGCTCCCTCCCCCGCCCCCTCCCCTGGATTCATACAGTATCCACCTGCAGTGTTGCTAAGTGCTGGAGTTACCTGTTTCCCAGGTTCAAAGTGAGAAAATGAACCTTTCATTATCTCGCTGAGTGGTGCACTTAAACCATTTGCTGATTTGCTGTTTTCGATGCCAGTGGCATTAGCCTAATATACATTCAACGTGTGACTTAAACAGAAGATTGCAGATGCATAAAGGCACTCCTGCTTATCATCCCAAAAGGGATTAGAATATTACAACATATAACTAACAACTTCTTTGAATTTTAACTTCAACCAACTATAGGTGATACACTCCTACAGTTCAACAGAATGAGTATATAGTATTTGGAAGTCCCTGATTTAGGTCTCTTTTATGGTAATTCATTGAACAAACAGTTCAGAATTTAGAGCAATAAATGTTCATGAACTAGAAAATGGAGTCTAAAGTCATGGGACCTAGAGTCGCAGTATGCTGACCAGTACTCAGTACCCAGTGCTCAGTGCTTTCCTTTGGGTAGTTCACTCTCTCCCTCCAAGGTGCAGTGGCAATATTTTTTTAATTTGCTGATGTCCCCAGTGACTCTACCCTGACCTCTCTGGACCCGTCCACCCACCAGGACTGCCACGACCATCTACTGCTCTGGCTTGCCTCCTCAAGGTGAGCCTGCCGAGATGACCCCCCATGGAAGTGCATCCAGAGTAACCGACCACATCACCGCTCCCTAGGCTTACACCCCCCCCCCCGATTGGGTCCGTGGGGAGGGGGGCACTTGGCCGATAACTGTCCTGGTCAGGACCGGGAGCCGCAGTGAGTGTAATGAGAACTGAGAGGCGGGCATCATAGAGGAGACCGTCAGCAACCCCCCCGGGAGGCAGGATGTGCAATGATGTGCATAGGACGAACCTGATGTCTGTCCCGCCTCCCCCAAAGCAGACGCCAGTCGCAGTGGAACTCCCAGCCTCTGCCAGGGGTTTGTAGTGTGCCAGAAACACACATACCCCTCCCCCACCCCCGGAGAAGGAGAGCTGTGCTTGGGATGCTCAGTCCTCTTCCCCCGACCAGCCCTCCGACTCCAGAGCCCGTTCCTGAACACAGGATATCGGCATCACAGGCAGGTGCCTTGCCACTGTGCATGGCAGCAGTTTTCAAGCTGCTGAGAACAGTCGCCAGCTTCTTTGGGGTCTGCTATATCCTCACTCCCCAACATATCAGTTGGGGGGTGAGGATATAGCACGCACCAAGCAGGAAAGGGACCTTGGGGTTATCATCTGATGAACTCAAGGTAGGGAAAAAGTGTGATAAGGCGGCAGGTAAAGCAAATAGGATGCTGGGATGCATAGGCAGGGGCATCACCAGCAGGAAAAGGGAGGTCATAATTCCACTATACAAGACACTAGTGAGGCCCCACCTGGAGTAGACTGTCCAGTTCTGGAGACCTTCCCTACGTAAGGACATAGACGGGGTGGAGAAGGTTCAGAGGAGGGCAACAAAGATGGTACAGGGATTGCATCACAAGCCCTATGAGGACAGGCTGAAGGACTTGAATATGTACTCTCTGGAGGAGAGAAGGGAGAGAGGAGATATGATAGAGATATACAGGTACCTTGCGGGGAGGAACAGGGTGCAGGAAAACACTATTTTCCAGTGAAAAAGATATTCCAGGACTAGAGGGTATGGGATAAAGTTAGAGGGAGGGCGAGTCAGAGGAAATGTAAGGAAGGATTTCTTCACAGAAAGGGTGATGGACAAGTAGAACACCCTGCCTGAGGAAGTGATGGGAGCTGAAACCGGAATTTATGAATGTATGGGATAGACATAATGGAATCTTGGAGGTCAGGGGTAAGGGGCAACAGACTTCTAGAAAAACTTAAAATGATCTTACGAGCTCAAATGGGCAGACTGGGTGGGCCATAGGCTCTTAAGTGTTTAGCCGTTTTTCCCCAATTTTGGCCACCCTTATGTCCTTGGCACATGGAGGCACACGCGCGTCATGCACTGCGAGACACCCCACCCTACCGGCCACGCATTACCCACCTGTGCTTTCACTGGACATCCACCTGGAGGTGGTGGGACTGTGGGAGGGCGACCCCCTCCTCCTCCCGGGGTGAGGACAGCCAGCCACCTTTAGGCAGCTTGATCCTGCTCTCCTCCCCACCCCATGCTGGCTCCCTGCTGACATAAGTCCATTCCCGAACTTGGGTTGCCGGCATAGCACGAGGTGTGGTGTTCAGTGCCTCAACCCTCCGCTCCATGAGTCCAGCTATGAATGTGTAATTTTTTTACCCTAGCGGGAAGTGGAGCCTAGCTGGAAACAGCAATGTAAAGGACACTTCCAGGTCTTGGAGTCGCCGCCTTACGCTGTCGAAGGCCTTGCGCCAAGCCTTTGTGGCACCTGCAGGAGCCGAAAAAATCATGACCGGAGAGTCCACTTTGTGTATGGCACTCCTTGTGTGGGCAGCCATCAGTACATCGTCACTTCTTGCAGAAGAAACAGTGGTAAAAAATTAGATACATGAGCCTTGGTTAGTATCTTTTGCATGCCATGGGTTTATTCTATAAGCTTTTAAGATGGTGAAATCCCCATATCAGATATTCTCCGTTATCCATCGTTGAGCAAAGGTCCTTGGGTCAGGGCCCGCTACTTCTCCGTGAGGCCCACAGTATGGACATTGGTGGATAGGATCATATTTTCCCATTTGTTTGAATCTAGTCTTTATTGCCAATTGTTCTTTAATGGCCATCGCAGCTGCTACTAAGGCTTTCCCAGCTGTGATGTTACTGTCTTTCTCAGAGTCCGCCATTGCTTCAGTCCGGTGCTCTGTGTTCGTCAGCTTTCATTGATGGTATTGAGCTTTTTTTTAATCCATCTTTGGGTGATTTTGTAAGTAAGTCCATAGTATGCTTAAGGGAATGAAGAGTTGTGTCGGGTGGAAGTTCTGCTTGCGGTGCCTATTTTCTTGCGTTCGGCTGTTTTCGATGGGTCCTTTCATTGGGGTGATGAAGTCTTGTTTGTTGGTCTTGGATGGACTGTTTCAATAAAACTTGTATTAGAGCTTATCACCATGAACAAGCCATCAACTGGGGTGGTTTCTGCAATTGTAACTGAAACTAAAGTGGTAAAATAATTAATAAACACCATTGATGCAGGAGCTCACCAACAATGCTGCTGTCGGCGGGACTGCTAGCTCTACCCCAATTCTGACTTGTAGTAAACTGAACTGTGGAGTATTTGCATAATTGCTAGATACTCTGGGGGGTACTTCCAAAACACTGCTTGGACATTAGTGATGACGATCCTATTTGTAGTGATGATGAAGGAGAGTAATACTGCTGGGGGAATAAGTTGTGTTGCTTCAGCCTGTCCCTTTGGGTCATGAAAGTCCTGTCTCATGCCAGTCTCCATCTTGTTTCTACCAGCAAACTATAGTAAGACTAAAAAAACTGGGGCTACTCTCTGATTGTATGGAATATATAAAAGAATTTCATAGGTACACACACACACACACACACACACACACACACACACACACTCACTCTTTGTAAGTTCACTGTGCATGCACGCGCACCAAACATCTTGATATGAGTTGCTTTGGAAGGGTTTGACACAGTCTGTCCAATGCAGAGTGGTCTGCAAGGGGCACGACAGTGCCACACCAATCATCAGCCAGGCTGATCATGACGGTGTTTTCCCTGAAACTTCCTCTACGTGAAAAGAAAAAGCCACACCAATCGTAGCACGACCTTTTTTTCCTTTCATCTGCAGGACACCACCCAGTAAACAGCTGATCAGCCTGGTTGATGTCACCCCCCCATGTTTCTCTGTCACTGTAGTGTCTAACAGCCATAACTACCACCCGCAGTTGTCCCTCACTGTACGTCCTCATTGTCCTCTTCGCCATGTTCTTTTACTACCCTCCTGTGACTGTCGGCACCCCCCCGCACACACTCTACCTGTGTCAGTGCAGTGAGATAAGACGAGCCCTATCACAGTGTACCGCAGCAGGACAGTGTGAGATGCCGATTAGTCCCCCAAATGTGCTGCCCCCCT
Source organism: Neoceratodus forsteri (assembly GCA_016271365.2). Taxonomy (NCBI): domain Eukaryota; kingdom Metazoa; phylum Chordata; order Ceratodontiformes; family Ceratodontidae; genus Neoceratodus; species Neoceratodus forsteri. The sequence continues at coordinate 436,362,155 of CM057455.1, forward strand.
TCTTACAATACATTCAGCACAGTCTCTTGTTCCCGGGGAGGTCTGAGTGTAGCCACCCACCCAACCCGCAGACCTCTGACACCCCACTGAACATGTAGCCCCAGGCTTGCAGTAGAATTTCTGCTGTTGCGGTACTTAGAATAATGAGCTTGCTAGAGTGGATTTGCCCACTTACCCATCCCGCTGACATCTCAACAGTTAGCATAACCACTCATAATCCTCACCCTAGGTGGTAGCTGTCAGCAGTGATATTTTGGTGTAGAAGTCCCATTCTGCACAGGATGTCCCTGGGCCATCATAGTTTACCACAGAGGGTGGAGAAGTGAGAGTGGGTGAGTGCGATGCGATTCAGTGGCACAAAGTAGAACATCACACAATGTTTGTGTACAGAAGATGCTGTGCTATTGTTTTGCCATTGCCTGTCAGCAGTCTGTCCATGTAGTCATTACCTCTTCGACAGTCACCCCCCCCCCCGATGATAAACATTCCTGATTGAACATCAGCAGTGTGTGCAGTGTTTCCGTTGGACTGTTGGAGAGGGAGGAAGGGAGAGGGAGAAAATGAATGAATCAGTATGCAAGTCACAGTTTCTACAGTGTGGTAAGTAACTGTCTTTCTCTCTCACTGCATGTATGTGTGTCAGGGCAGTGACCAGGGAGGTGCAAGAGCTGCAGTTGCAGTAGGGCCCACTGTTTCAGAGGGCAATTCTAAGAATATTTTTTAGCACATACAAACTTGTAGCTTTCTCTTGCTCAGTTGCTAATCCATTTGATATTGGGTCTGTCACCAGTGGCATCAGAAAATTCTTACTCCAGTTTCACGTGGTGGTGGGTACAGACCATAGAATCAGTATTGCCCTTTAATCTTGGTGTTTGTGCCACTAGAAGGAGCAAGGACAATTGAAATACTTTAGTTCCTAGATTATGACACCAGTAGAGGATGGGGGCATGGACAAACTATAGATGCTAGCAGGAGTGATTTAAAAAATAAATAAATAAATAAAATCTCGTTCTAAAAATTTCAAATGCCCTGATGATGATTGCACATTTATTGGTGAGCCACTAGGGCCCACAACATATTTTGCAAGGGGCCCGTACAGTTGTTGCACAGCCTGGGTGTGTGTGTGTGTGCGCATGGAGACTCTAAGCCCCTGCCACACGTGCGCGGATGTCAATGAGCCCGGTTCAGGGTTTTGGCATCCATGGTATGGCAGCGTGCACTTTTATGTGCTTGCGCTCAGCAGTGCTCTGTCTTTGTGTGTCTTGAACCCTTTTCTCTCTCACTCTCTGTACCCACAGAAGCAAAGGAAACTGAGCTTACCCCCCCCCCACCCAAAGGGAGCACAGCAATGTGGTGCAGAGAGAGAGCGCCAGACAAAACACACACACACTCTCTCTCTCTGACAGGGAGATGGGGACATGTAGGGAAATTCCTGCAGTGGAGCGAGCGAGGGAGAGCACAGCACAGTGCAGGGAGAGTGGGAGATTGAGCAGTGCAGTGAGCTCCAGAGACGTGTTAGTGTTGCCCTGTAATATGTGGGATTTCACACTGTGCAGTTGGGTGAGACAGAGCTGCAGAGAGACAATGTAAAGATAGTCATCTTGCTCCTTACTTTGCTCTCTGACTTTGTGTCTGTGTGTGTGTGTCTGTTGCTGTCTCTGTAGCCTGATGCACTCTTGCTCCCTGTGTGCAGCATGGGGAACATTGTCAGTGCATGCGTGTGTGTGTGTGTGTGTGTGTGTGTGCAGCATGGGGAACATTGTCAGTGCATATGTGTGTGTGTGTGTGTGTGTGTGTGTGTGTGTGTGTGTGTGTGTGTGTGGGAATCTGGGTGGTAGCAGTAAGTGGAAGCAGCAGGACTGGCAGAGCAAAGTGCAGCGATGATAATAAGTGAGACTCTGTGTACGAGACCGCAACAGAGAAAGACAGGGAGCATTTTGGGCAGCTGTTGGGGAAGTGATCGGTTTAGCATCCCACCCCTACTCCATTTCCTTGTGTGACCATGTCATATTCCCTCTGAAGGGAATTCTCATCTCCGCTGCAGTTGTATGAACCACATGTCCCCCTCCCCCGAAAGCGAGCAAGGAGATGTGGCGCGGGGGGTGGGGAGCGAGAGAGAGAGAGAGAAACACAGTGAGAGGGAGAGCTGGACATGTAGTGCCGAATTGCGGCAGTGTTCTCCCTTGGTGTGTCTTGCACTATCCTTCCACTCTTTCTGTCTCTCACTGTGCCCACAGACACAAAGGAAACTAAGCCACCCCCCAGAGCATGGTAATGTAGAGCAGAGAAAGAGAGCCAGACGCACCTGCGCACACACACTGACAGGGAGATGGGGAAATGTAGGCAAATTCCTGCCATGTTTTCTCTCTCTCTCTCTCTCCCCCAGCAGTCTGCCTACTACTTCGGCGATTCCTCTGCCAAAAAGAAAATGTGGTTAGTTACTGTTTCAGAGAATCCCCAGTACAGTCATCTGCAGTTTTTTTTTTTTTTTTCTTTTTTCTTTCTAATGAAGTGAACCAGTGCTGGGAGAACATAAATCTGTTGCGTTGAGAGTGATGCCTAAAAATGTAAGGCAGAGGAATACACACAGAAACATATGGGAGGCATTTACAACTGGAATACAAACAGCGAACTTTCGGCATTTACGAATGCTTGTTTTATTTCTTTTTATATGCAGTTTTCATACAGACACAAGCATGAACGTGACAACAGAGGACTGTCTTACTCAAGTAAAATCTCATAGCATTAAGACAACGTAGCATAGGTGAAATACAGAGACTATCAAAGAAATCAGCAGCAAAAATGGCTGATGGTACAAAATCTGTTGTATGGGCTAGCATGTACTGGAACCATCTGGACCCATCTTGCCCAGATGGTATCAGACTTGGGCACATGATAGTTCAGTTTTACCACTAACTTTTCCATCTCGTAGATTTGCAAAATTAGGTCTTGCTGTTTAACTGTAGGAACCTTGCTAGTAAGCCAAGGTCATGTAATGGACTTTTTGGCCACTACCATATATTAGTTTTCAAGTATTGGGGCCTCTGTGTCCCCACCCCCACACTCCACACACACCAACAGATTGGGTTTGCCATGGGGTCATCGGGCCCAACTCTCACCCCATTCCATGTGTAAACAGGTTGACATGCTACAGAATAAGAGAGTGGGGTGACAGTTAGGTCTGATGACCCTATGGCACATCACAACATCTGTTTTGGTAGGTGGGGGGGGGGTAACCCTAACATCACATCACATTTCCATGCTTTTGTTACTGTGCTAACAATCCTAAATGATACATCAACAAAGTTTTTTTTGCAATGAATTTCCCTTCTTTTTGAGAAAGTATAAAGTAAGTGATAACTGGTATGAGAGAGTTAGGGCCGACGACCCCAGCAGCGCACCCGATGCCGGTGGGGGGTTGGAGGGGTGCGGGGGGTTTCAACCCTAACATCCAATTTCCTCGCTTTGTCACTGTGGAACAACCTAACTGATGCATTAAACAGAGTTTTTGCCGTGTGTGTGTGTGTATATTATATATGTGTGTGTGTGTGTGTGTGTGTGTGTATATATATATATATATGTGTGTATGTATGTGTGTGTGTGTGTATATATATATATATATATATATATATATATATATATATAATACACATACTGCATATACACATACATACACACACACACACACACACATACATACATTATATATAATACATACACACACACAACACACACTTTATAAAAATATCATGGTGCAGTTTGGATATGTAAATCTGTTTCCCCTTTGGACCAGATGGGGTATATATATTCCAACCAGATAACTGTAGCAGAGCCTGGTATAACTGAGATATTAGAGAGGTGACCTGTTCCCCATCTAAGGCTCTAATTATCAGCTGATGGAATATCCTGGGCCTTGGGCCATGTACAGAGAGAGAGGTATTAATGTAGTTAGTCACTTGTAGATACCGGTAATGGTCAGTTTGCCTCAATGCAAATGTGTTCTGCAGTTCCACAGAGGCATAATGTCATTGACCCTCATAAACTGATATGGTATGGACAGACACAGTCATTCCCATCTCTGGTAGGATTGGTCCAGTGTGTTAGGGGTAAAGGCAATATTCCTAGTCGGAGGTGTAATTAGAAATTTAGTGGGTTGCAAATTCTTCTGCATACTGTAGTACTTTATACCATTTGGATAATATATTGCTTGTGTAATGGTTAACAGTAAGGCGGTGGTAGGAGAGGGTGGATGAGAAAATACCTTCATGATGTCAGGGAGGTCCTCTTCTACCATTTCCAACGACTTCCAGTGGGATTTATAGTCCTTGGTAAGTCAGCACATTGCTGTATGGAGTTGGGTGGCACTATGGTATAAGGCAGAATTTGGCAAGGTTAGATTATCTCAGGATTTGGGAAGTTGGAGGGTGAAAAACGTAATCCATGGGCGAGAGTCGTTCCAGATGTAACAGGAAATCAGTTTGTCTCAGTAACGGAATGATTTGGGGGCCGGATTTCAAGGGTATGAGCCAGGTATAGTACCCTTGAAAGGAGAACCTTTGTCACTCCATCTGTTCTCTGGATGAGTGGAAGAAGTATGGATCTCCAAGTATCAAAGAGCTGTTACGAATTGCCGAGTCAAGGGATCGTAGCTGAGACCAGTCAGGGCTGGGAGCATCGCTGAGTTGTAGTACCGCAGTTTTTGTAGTATTGATTTTGTATCAAGCAAGATAGCCAAATTCCATCAGTGTGTGCCATAAGTGGGGAAAGGAATCCTCTGGATTTAACGAATACATATCATTAGGTTGTTGGCGTATAGAGCTAGGTTTTGTCTCCTGCATCCTAGTGTAAGACGTGAATAAGGGGGGTTTAGTCAGACAGCGTGAGCCAGTGGTTCCAAATAAGCAGCAGAAAGTAGGGGAGACAGTGGGCAACCCTGGTGATTGCCTCGGGACAGGGAAAAGTGAGATGAGATTTGTCCATTACTTTTTTACATACGCCTGGGCTCTGTGTAAATGACCTTAAGTACATCAACAAATTCAGCTGGAAAGTACATATAGGTCATGCCTTTGAATAAAAAGGACTATGCCACCTGGTCAGAAGCTTTCTCAGCATCTAGACTAAGAAGTAAAAAGGGAGTCTTTGACCAGGTGGTGTAGTGTAGGATATGCAGGGTACCTCTTATGTTGTCCTGTGTTTGTCGTGCTCTTACAAATCTAGTTTGGTTGCCATTTATCGACAGTGGAAGGAGCTCATCCAAACGTCTCGCTGGAATGGTGGTGAAAATGTTGTAATCTGTGTTTGGGACAGATGTGGTGTGATACAAGAAGCAGACTAATTTAACTTTGCTAGGCTTCAAGATAGCAGTAATGGTAGTGAGGTTGTGGGGGGTGAAATTATCTTCATGTACTATATGGCAGGCCCTTAGTAAAGGTGGGAGGAGAATAGCTTTAAAAGTTTTTAAAGAACTCCCCAGTGTAGCTGTCTAGGCCAGGACTCTTTGCCATTTAAGGTCAGTAACCATGGACTTGAGCTTCTCCCCAGAAATCAGAGAAGTAAGGGTTAAGGCTAAATCTTGGGATAGTTGTGGAGGTATAAGGGGGTGTATGTGGTAGGGTGTCTGCAGCAGGGTCTTGTTCCTGGAAGCAGAGTTCCAAAAGGCCTCTAAAATCTGGGTAGGGTGGGTATCCACTTTGGTTGTAAGGGGGTCTTTGATATGGGTAAAAGAGCATCTGATGATTTTTCTCTGATATGAAAGGATAATACTTTTGATGCCCAGGAGCCTCCTTCATGTAAGTGTTGCATGAACTATCTAAGGGCTGCTTCTCTTTTAGTATCTCAGCTGTCCTGAATTTCTTTATATAGCATAGATGTGGAGGGGCCTAAAGTAAGGTCTCCTGTGAATGTAGATGTTGAGCTGTGGCCAATTGTACCTGTAAAGACTGAAATTTCTCCTCCCTCTGCTTTGTCACTCTAGAGGTAGTATAGGAGATAAGTTCACTTTGCAGTATGCTTTTTTTTTTCCCCCAACTTCAAGGAGCTTTATTAAAGATCTCTAACATAAAACAGTATATTAGATGAAAAGGAGTAATCTGTGGACTTTGGTTACAGAGCGGTCCCTTATCTGATACATGTCTGAACTTTTTATGAATAAACATTACGTTAAGAATGCAAACATTTATCATCATGTCAAGTAACCAGGTGACCCGTATTAAAGCGGATGTGGGAGTCCTTCAGTCGTCCCCCCCCCCCGGATAAAGTCCAGGTAATCAAATAATGAACATATGTCTCAAATACAAGTTATTCCTGGCACTGGCAGGTTTTAAAGCATCCTGTTTAATCATAATGCCTCTTTTTCCTGGGTCACCCGGTAGAAAAAGAAGTCTATGCCAAGGGCTCCAAAGATACAGAAATTTGTTCCTTGGCAACATAAGGTAATTTGTGATGTGTTCCATTCTTACTGTATCATCAGCTTTCTGTTTCCAATTATCCAGGGTAGGTGGAATTGGTGAAAGCCATTTCATGGTGATAGATTTTAAAGTCACTACTTGTAGTGTATGTCCTGTAACCCCCGGATCCCTGCCTTTTTGCAAACGACAGGTGGTATGCTGTTGAAGCTGATAGCAGTACCAGGTGGGGACTGGGTTCGGGGAGGACTAGGTTGTTTGGCACAAGGGGCCTAGGTTTGGCTACTCTGCACAGGGGCACCCAAGTAAATCCGAACACAGGAAGCAATAACTGTAATGTCCAATACCAGGAATGGGATTCTAAAGTGTGACTTTTATTCACATCCAAACTGAACAAACAAAGCGTAGACCGACCCCTACGGGGCTACATTCCTGGTAATGCAGATAAGAGATACAGAACACTTCTTCAACATTTCAGCCCTCAGGCTCCGGACCCACCAGGCACGCAGCTTTGGGTACATAGCCTGACTTGTACACTATTTGGGTTTTTCCTGGCCCGGCTCCCCTGCTGGCCACCTGATCCCTGTCCATATGGCAGCGGACACATTTTCTGTTGGTGGCTCCTCAAACCACCTTAGAGCCTTCAACTCCTTAAGGGAAATTTCCTTTCAGTCCCACGTCTGGGTACTTCCCTCAGCACTGGCCAAGTGCCTGAGGCAAAGTAAAAGGGTCACAGAGCAAATCTGTAGAGGTGAACCTGGTTACTAAAGATGGGGGGTCTCCCACCTCCAGCTTCCACAATCCATACCCGGCCATTTCTCTGGACATTAAACAACTCTTCCTGAAAGCTTGGCAGTGTAGATTAAAGGGTAAATGTACAGCACATTTCCTCTACATGTCTTGACTTTCCCCTTGTGCTGGACTTGAACATACTTTTACTTTGGCTAAGCCTATTCCTTTAGCCCTCCCACTAATTCAGCAGTCCAATCCCCACTTTAACACAGTTCAGGTGAAACATAGGCCCTTTGACAAGCGCAGAACTCACCCTTTGGTTGCAGGTGCCCCACAGGCAAATCTTGACAGCTTCTGGTGCCACAACACACTTGGAAAAATAAGGCAGCTTCTTCCCTAGCCAGAACCAGGAGGTTGCCCCTGGAATAACAGGTAAACCTTTCAACCCCATCCCCTCAGGGATGGGGCACAGAGACCAGTAACAGCTTCAAGAACAGCTTACTGTGTTCCTCTTTAGGTGGAAATGCACTTCTCTCCCTAAAAGTAGCTCTGTATCAGAGCTTAGGCTCCAAGAGCCTGTGCACAGACTGCTGTGCTCCTTTTTTCAAGACTGCTCACAAACAACTGCTGCAGCTCACTGTTCAAAACTCCCAACATTCTAACCTAACTCCTATCTGCAGATTCCAGTGTGGCTCATGCGGGTGCGATAGTTCTATGGTGATGTCATCCCTCAGTCTCAGCTGAGACTGAGAACAGAGTGAGACAGTGTGAAATCCATTTAACTGGAGTTTCACAAGCTGCCTTCCCTGCCCACCACTAGGTCTTACTGGGATTCTAGTAACCCCGGGTAACAGGGGGGTTATAGTCCCAACTTCTGTATCTTGCTAGAGCCTTTCGTTAAGGCTGCAACACCCAGTACCATGTCCGAACATAGTGTTTGGGAATTGCCTGCCCAAAACTGCCATCATGATCCTATGAACCTCCCCAAAAGTTCAAAGATTAGCACATGCCCAGAAAATATGAAAATAGGTGTGGGTCTCTACTCTGCTCGTCACCCCCCCCCCCCAGTCTTCTTAAAAATAGGGTACAGATGGCTCACAGCACCACTGACCCACCTCTTCAACATGTCCTTAAGTAGTGGCAAAATATCTGCCTATATCACACCCCTTCATAAACTGGGTGATACAAGCCTACTAAATAACTACAGATTGATATCTTATCTTGCCGGTACGCGCCAAAATTATGGAAAAATTAGTAAGGCTTCTAATAAGGGATTACCTTGATAAAACGAACGCTCTGTCACCTTATGAATCCGAGTTTAGACCCAAACACAGTACTACAGTTGCACTAGCCAAGGTCACGAACGATTGGGTTTATGCAGTTGACCAGAAGCAAGCAGTAGGGACCGTCTTCCTTGACCTCAGCAAGGCGTTTGACACAGTAGACCATACTGTACTGTTGGAGAGCCTGCAAAACATAGGCTTCTCTACATCAGCTTTGAAATGGGTGTGCAGTTATCTAGCAGGAAGTCTACAACAAGTCAAGGTAGAAGGTCTGTATTCAACAAGTACCACAATCTTCAAAGTAGTCCCCCAGGGCTCAATACTAGGGCCTTTATTCTTTACTATTTACACTAACAGCTTGAGCCATAACATCACAAAAAGCAAAGATACACTTCTATGTGGCTGATACGGTGCTTATTCGGGTGGAAATATGTTGTAAACACACATGGACCTGAAAGTAGCTTTTAATGAGCTTCAAAAGAACCTATTTCGCACAAAACTACTGTTGAATGGCAATAAAACTAAGGCTATATGGCTTAACAGTACAAAATCAAAGCATACATCCCCCTTGCCCTTCACCAAACTGCTCAGAGAACATTTCGAGGTAGTAGAAAAATACAAATATGTATGAGTATGGATAAACAGCAAGCTATCCTTCGCTGCTCACACAGACTAAGTCTGCCAAGAATAAGTGCCAATTTCCGAAGGTAAAATCCTAGTCTATTTCCCATGATGTGAGAGCATGACTGGTACAAATGACTCGTGTCTTTTATAGACTATGCAGACAATATACAGTTGCTGCACTGTTACTTGTCTAAACAAATTGGGTGTGCTATTTCACAGGGCTCTCAGATTCGTTACAAACCTGCTGCCACTAACGCACCACTGTATTCTATATACAACAGTGGGATGGACCTCACTGGCAAAAAGAAGGCTACATAATATCCTCATGGGCCCACAAGGTACTAGCCCAAGCTCTACCGGAATATATCCTAGAGATCTATAAAAGAACCGCAAGCTCTTATGCATTAAGGAAGAGCAGCATCCTCTTTCTAGATGCACCACGATACTATACGCAATTTGGTACATCTGCCATCCGCGCCATTGTACTGGCTGCCTGGAACAAGCTTCAGGACACACTCAAGCTTAGCGCTCCAGTGGGGAAACAGCACTTTAAAGCTATAGTCAGCAGATACTGCATGGAAGTATGTACCTGTAAATAAGACGCACAAGGTCAGGAGCCAGGTTATCCGGAGGGTGCATTATATTTACAAGTTGTTTTAGCAGAAATCTTAAATTTCCGTTATCCCAAAGAACCCTATTAGACTAGTATTCCTTTAGCAAGTTCTACTGGGGCTTGGTTACACTGTGCTCATGTGTTCATGTCATGATTCTCTGCACATCTTTGCTCACTGCAACTGTTCTTGTATATTGATGATTTGAGTCCAGGAGGGGTAAACGTCTTGCCACACATCTGTCCAGCCACATTCTTTCAAGATAACTCTACAGTGTTTTGGGGCTCTGGTTTCCTGGGGGATGAAGAGTGGGATGGGGTGGGTGGTTACTAGTGTCTTTCCAATCCAGTATGAGATTGTAATCTCCACCCAAGAGTAATATTCCTTTCTGGTTTTGCAGCACTTTATTCAGAATGGACTGTACCACTGGGATGTCAGCCCCAGGTGGTAAGTAAATAATAGCTAGGGTAAATTCCTGACTGAGGTGCTGTCCCGAGGCTACAGCTAAGCGACCTTGGGGGTACACGTAGGTAGTGGTGCAAGGGAGGAGAGTTTGTTTTGGGATGAGTACAGCAGCACCACAATGCTTCCCCTGTTTAAAGGAAGATGCCTTCACCAGGGAGAAGCCCAGCTTTGAGTTTCTTGTCTTCCTTGCCCAAGTGGAGCCAGTTATAAGTAAGTTGGTCAGAGCTGCTATTTCTGAGGATGGTACCTAGTGAGCTGACACTATGCAGTAGAAAAGTCAATAGGAGCACTGTGCCAAAACAGATTATGTGGACCCCATAGCTGTATACAAGCACTGTGCCAAAACGGATTATGTGGACCCCATAGCTGTATACAAGCACTGTGCCAAAACGGATTATGTGGACCCCATAGCTGTATACAAGCACTGTGCCAAAACAGGTTATGTGGACCCCATAGCTGTATACAAGCACTGTGCCAAAACAGGTTATGTGGACCCCATAGCTGTATACAAGCACTGTGCCAAAACAGGTTATAAATCGAGGGAGCGTTCACTTCCCCTGCGCTTGAGGCACTCTTATTCTGTGAAGAGCATCTTGCGCTCAGATGCCCTGGAAATGGGCATGTTCTGGGAAGTTTGAAAAAAAAAAAATTATATAAAATTGATCGCTCTCGCTCAATATATTAATACTTCCCCTGTTGCCACTCATTATTGAAAACTAGTGGTTTCATTTGCCTTCAGCTTGAGCCAGAAGAGCTCAGCTTCGCTTCGCTGTTCTCGCTCAGCTGAAGGCACATGAAACCACTCGTTTTCAACAACGAGTGGCTCCAGGGGGCATATTAACACACATTATGTGGATTCCATAGCTGTATACAAGCAATGTGCCAAAACAGATTATGTAGAGCCCACAGCTGTATACAGAACAATCAAACCAACAAACAAAGCAGACAACATGGAGCAATGTACAGCAATAAATAGAGTGCATCTGTATGTGTGTGTGTGTGTGTGTGTGGGGGACTCTCAAGCAGAGAGAACACCACAGATGCAGCAACTAAGTACCTCCAAGGTAGGAAAACTGTGCACGTAGCTCTCTAGGATCCTGAAATGTCAACCAGTCTGAGCTAGACAATTCAGGGAGGAGAAATAAAGGTGCACACCAGCTGCTTTGCAGGCCTCCCCAAAGCACGTCACCAGGGCCACATAGGGAATAGGTAAGAGGGTGTGGTGGTACAAAGGGAGGGTGTCAGTTCCAAGGGAATGAGAATCTGTAATGCAGAACAAAAGGAAAAATGGCATTGCCAGCAAAACAGGAGATTGTCTGCTCATCACCCTGGTGCTAATAAGCAGCAGTGGGTGGGGGTTGGGGTGCAATCAAGAGGGGGAATCCACTGGTGCCTTGATGTAGAGAGGGGCAGGAGAATCGGCCCTTGGTAAGGTGAACTGGCTACAAGGGCACCTTTAGGCTAGTTACAGGTGAAGGCTTAACCACCCTCTGGCTGAGGGGGCCAGGAGGTGTACCACCCCACACCTGGTTGCTATAATAATGACATGAGGGTAGTGAGGCTTGGGCAGAAGGAGACTTCAAGGGGGCCTGGCAGTCACACATGCAGATTTATGTGTATTTTTGTTTCTCAGCCTTTCATTTATAAGATCAACTTAAATTTGTATATGATTAATGATGGCACGATATGGCTTTGACTTCTTCCAGTTATGTACTTTATGCCAAATCTCATTGTCCTGGATAATAGTCTCCTGAATATAACCACACTCTGAGTACTGACTGATCTGCCGTTCATGAACCCTGATAGTTGGTCATCTATGAAAGGAAAAAAATGAAAGTACAAAAAGAAATATCTCAATCCACCACATAAAACTTAGTGGGAACACGTACATTTTTTCCAGTCATTTTGCTCCGTGGCAACTCATTGTAACAGGGTGTCCCTGTTATGAGTATGTAACATAAGCAGTCAGTTGTGTAAACCCCTTCCCACCCCGTTTCTTTCACTCTCTCCTGTCTTCTCTTTATTTCATTCCTTTTCTTTGTTTCTTGTCAGGGTGGCCAACCTGACAATCTATTGCTTTTCTTTACTATCCCTTCTTGTTCATACCTCCTTTTGGTTACACATGTTGGCACGGTTTCCTGTTGTAGACAAACTCCCATATGGGAGGTAAAACATAGCGCAAGTCACGCTTTATTAAATGGATCCAGTACCTTTCTGTGTAGCCTGAAGTGTCCCTGTTATGTAAGAAAATACTTAAATACAGTCCAACCCCGTTTATCCGAATTGCCTGGGGGACATCCAATCAGCTCGGATAATTGAGAGTGCCTATATATAGTACTGTACTGTACATACAAAACTGCTTCTGTGCTCCGTTACTGAATCTGACTACAGTACTGTAGTTTTTAAATAGCAGAAACAAGTTTTAAAATCATTTCTAATTTAATAGGACAAATGGATATTGTTCGGGGGTAAGGGGCAACAGACTTCTAGGAAAACATAAACTGAACTTACAAGCTCAAATGGGCAGACTGGGTGGGCCATAGGCCCTTATCTGCCGACACTGTCTATGTATCTATGTTCGAGCTAAATGTATGCCACATTACTTTGTCATCATAAGCAGGGTAGTGTGTTCAGTACCTGCATGCTGTGATGTTGTGATGTGATGTTCCTGCAGTTGGTGTCTTAGCCCACTGATGTTCCTGCAGTCGGTGTCTTAGCCCACCATGTCACCATAAGCAGGGCTCAGTATGGTTTAATTTTAATGTTCTTCCTGTCGGTGTTGTGTTCAGCAGTGGCCGATTGCAGGTCCAGGTGATGTAAGCAGAAAGCTGGCAAAGGTGACTCTAACAATAAAGAGAATGCAGCTTTGGGGACTTGAAGCTGCTAAAACTACGCTACAAACTGCTGTAATTAGTTATTGTTAAAGCTGTTATAGTACATGGTGGAATGCGGTTGTGTATGGAAATCCATACACCGCAAAAAGTTGTTCTGCTGCAGTAGTGACATCCTCACTAACGCAGAACAACTTTTCGTTCTGCGTTAGTGAGAACGTCCTAATACAAGGGGCTACAGCAGACGTCCTGATTCGTCCCTTGCTGTGTGAGAGGGGCGTGCGAGTGTGCTGAGCAACAGCAGTTGGGAGTCGAGGGCCTTGGTAGAACCGAGTGAAAATATGGAAAAGTGAATCTCTTTTTGTGTTTTTTTTTGGTACCATGCACTATAAAGAACAGTGTGTGGTTACCCAAACACTACTCTGCTATTCTTTCACCTCATAGATACAATGCCGACTTGGAGACCTCTCGAGCTTTGCTCTTGAGGTCATTAGTCGGCATTGTATCCACTCGGTGGAAGAATAGCCTTGTAGTGTATGGGTAACCATACACTATCCTATATGATCTTCCCATTGTGATTGTAGGTAGCTGCACTCAGTCTTGTTAACGGCTGATCACAGCTATCTGCAATCACAATGATCAACAGCTTTAGCAATGGCTACATTTTATAAGGTGAGAATAATACCGTGAATCGTGAATTTCAATGGGAACACTGGGGGGCAAGCAGCCGGTTCGAAGGGAAGTTCGGTTTACAGGGGGTCTGATAAATTGGGTTGGGTATTTCCAAAAGGCGCCACACTCGTGAGGCATCCAGATGGAAAGCTGCTTGCCACAAGATTCAGTTTAAAATGCAGCTTCGATTAAGTAAATGCAACACAGGATGCATGGGATAAGCATCCTGAACCGGAGCAGGATTGGCTTCATGGTCTGCTTAGGAGCAGAACAATGTGCTGAAGCTCCGCAAGATGCGGCTGAATGTATAGAGGCTGGATCAGAGTAGAATGGTGCTCCAGTCAATGGGAACGGCTGCACAAGGCGGCACATGAAGGAAACAAATGCCGGAATGTGAGACACTACGGCAGGAAAATTAAATAAGTCCTGTAGTGTCGAAAACAAATGAAAATGTGCCCAGTTAAAGTTGTTTTAGCCCCAGAATGTTGTAACTTGGGCTGCTTAATGGATAAAAGGGCCAGAATGAAAAAAAGGCCAAAGTGAAATGCAGCCCGATGGCTGATATTTCAGCTGTTGGCTTTCTGAAATAAAGGTTTGCCCTTTAGCAGGGCTTTCTGAATAAATTAAATAAGCCCTGTAATAAATGCTGGTGCAGCTAGAATGGGTTAGAGAATAAGAGCCCTTACATGTATTTTGTTCTAGCCATAATAAAGAAACTGTTTGTTGGAAATTTCAGGATGCACTGAAAAGCTACCAGGTCTCATGAGAAGGCAGGAGAAGGGAGATGGGGAGCGTGCCTTCAGTCTCCCCTTCCCAACTTGGAGACGCCTGGTTAATAAAAATGTTATTGCATTATAATAAGGGTAATTACCTGCTAGAGCCTGGATCTCTGAAAGTCTTACTGTGGGGCTGGCAGCCCACACAGTAAATGCTTTTATAGGAATGCCAGGTTCTGATGTCACTCCTCAGAAGGGGAGCTTAGCTCCCTAAACAGCTGAGGCCCTATAATTAAGGCTGATCGTGGTCACAAATACCAAATATACTGAATATTAGTAGGTATTAGTGTAAAGTGTAAAGCCTGTTAGCCTGCAACAGTATGGTTAAGGAGCCTCAGTGGGGTGGAAGTAAAATGCAAGGTTATTTTACTCAGTGAGGGGTTACCTGATGGTGATGTCACCCCTAGCCTAGTATATAAACCCACCACTAGGGGATAGGTTTTTAGATAGGTGGGTCAGTCTGCTGCTGGTCTCACAGGTAGAAGGTGTGCAGGTTTTCACACTGGTTGAATAATGGTAATCAAGCAAGTATTTGAAAGAATGTCTGAAGGAAGACTTCCTGGCTGTATTGCTGTGCTGAACTAACACATTTTCTTTTTGATTTCTGTAAATATTTTAGTTATTTCTTTTGGACAATAAAAATTTAAAATGCAATAGTACTTTTTTTTTTTTTTTTTTGCTTAATGCATATTTCTCCTGCCTTAGTGTCTGTTTTATTCCCACACCACAACACTCGCCATGGGCTGTTTACTGCAGTTTCGGTTGGCTCCCACTACATATTGTACTGTACTCCATCAAGAATTTCAGTATCAGACTTCCGGTTCCGGTTATGCCCGCGTGAAGATGCACTGCGAGAGGCTCCCACCGGAGATTTAACAAAACTAACAAAAAAGTAAAAAAAAAAAAAAACTCTGCATCTAAAACAACTGAAGACATAAATCTGTCTGGCGCTCATTGCCCAACATCACTCTTCCTATCGGTAAAATGGCTAAGCAGCACAGAAACAGATTTCAGCCCAGAGTCAAACAAGAGGGAGGCCCAGCTAAAATTAACTCCAGGCTTGGAGAAGAGAACATCTCCAACCAAAAACAAAGGTCACAAGAAAACCACAGAACCTGCCACTGAGACGATTCTCCTAGCAATTACAGATTTTCGTGGTGAAGTGCGAGAATCGCTCAAAGATATCAGGCAGGAAATACAAAGCTTGCAAAGTAAAGTGACAGAGGCTGATCACCAAATTTCACTCAACACCTCCAAAATAGAAGAAATCGAGGAAACAGTTTGTACCTTAGCATCGGAGCAACTAGCCATCCCAATTAGACAAGAAGACTCTGAAAATAGAGGGAGAAGATGAAATATACGTCTCTTTGGCCTTCCGGAGGGTGAGGAGGGTAATGACTCCAGGGCCTTTGTTGATTACTTTCTCCGCCTCTAACAAGAGCTAGAACCCTGACTACCAACTTGATCTGGAGAGGGCGCATCACACTCTAGGCCCAAAGCCCACCCTCCCTGAAGCCAGACCCAGATCTTTTGTCATTTCGTGGTCCCCTTTCTAAGTTACCAAACTAAAGAACACTTACTCACCAAAGCCTGGCAGAAGGGTAAAATAATGTGGGGTCAGCAGAGAATCCTATTCGACCACGATTACGCCCCCTGCACCCAGAGGCAGCGCAGAGAATATAGTCAGTTGTTTCCTGTCCTCAGGGCTCAGAAAATATGATTCCGTACCCTTTACCCAGCCAAATTGATGGTCTCCTTGCAGACTGGGCCTCAGACATACTCCTCAGCAGCAGAAGCAACTTCTGATCTCCTGTTAAAGGGAATCCTTACAGAGAAGACAGCCGAAACCGTGAGATCACGCCAGAAGCGATTCTACTCCACAGAATGATCTAATTTGCCTCCTGCTATGGAAACGCCGATAATGGATATTTTGAAGCGCCTGCAACAATATCGCAACCCTGCCATGCCTCCTTGATCATTCCTGAGGTACCTTTCATTTTTTCAAGTTGGGCTTGAGTTAGGTCTCCTGCCTTGGTGCGTGGGGGTGGAGGTGTGGGAGCGGGGGGTGCCTAGGGAGAGAGGTTAGCGACCATCTTCACATGGCCCAGGCAACTAACTGTAAAAGTATTCTCACACCAATTAGGTCATGAGTTGCCATTCGGACCATAGAGCGCTCCCAGATGGTGGGAAATTTCCCTAACTATGGGGTGCCATTGATTGAAGAGCATGCCTTGTTTGCCCTCTTTTTCCCAGGACTGTAGCTGCCCCCCCCAACCCCGACTGGCTCTCCCCTCTTTACCCGTGCCCTATGGTGGGTTCCCCCAAGCTCTCTTGGACACTGAGTCAGACACTCCAATCCTGAGCATTATCTCCAGATGACACGATGAAGTGTTTCTCGAATTATACAGACGAAGATACTAATCTTCAACCCAGATCTTACTGGATCAGTACCACACTGGAATAAAAACCTTATATAAATTTCCATGTTGAAACACAGGACTGAAATCAAACCGCCTAATTGGGCCTCTTTTCTCATCTGAATCGAGAGAGGGGAGAGGGAGATGTTCTATAATCAGTCTACTTAATGACACTAGCCATTAACAGTTTGACATGCCATCCTGACTCCCGCTCAAAAACCTATTAGTGAACTCTACTTGGCGAAAATGTAAAAGCAAGAATGAAGGAGAAAAGGAAAGAAGACATTTGGGGAAAGGGGGGGGAAGGGGAACTAAGGAGAAGGGGAAAGGGGAAAAAATAGAAAGAAAAAGGAATAAAAAAAAAAAGGGGAATCGAGCTGACCCTCTACTTCACTAAAGAACATTACCAACGAGTTTTCTTAACCTCTTATTCGTAATATATCGGATTCTGTAATGCCCAGTTTACCCCCCCCTTTATTTTTTTTTTTTAAGCTACGTGCCTATTAAGGTTAAGTGAATTAGAATACTTGAATACTATATCTCGATTTGAATTATTAATAATCTGAGGGGGAACTTCACTTGGCTTGGAGGTACAACAAGTAAGGGAATGTTATCCTGACCTGACCTTAGCAGCTACCACTGACCCTCAGCCGTGTATATTGTTCACCCCACACTCCATTAGGCTGAAGTTAAAACACTATTTTCTGGCGGAGTCACTCCAGAACTAAGTGAACTCTGCCATCATCTCTGCACATCCGGTTCCACCATGGAGTGGTTTTTTAATCACTTCTCTTATGGCCCTGTTTCTGTCCCTGGGATTAATCTCTCGAGGACTAGTTTCAAGAGCCAAGCATCCCGATGCTGTCCCATTTGGGATTGTAGATGGGATGTATCAGGGGGAGCTCAATACGAGCACCTCCCAAATGGGAGTCAACCTGTACATGGTTCCTGTATATTTGATTACTACTTTTAAAAGTTTAAATATGCATACAAGATCATTATGTCTCTGTATTTACTGTTACAATTACAAACATTACAAGACTTGATAAGCCTAACGACCTGGTATTGGGTCACTCGGTTAATTTTATTTTATCCCACGAAAAGGTTATTCATGGTAGTTCACAAGTTAGAAGTTTGAAAAGTTTTGGGGGGGGGGGACCACACACACCAGAGGAATGAGCATTTCAAGATATACTTTATTTAACCAACTGTGCTATGCTAATCAGAAAAACGTTTATTTTCAGGAGATGGGCTGGTCATCTAGGGGGAGCGTGGTCCGGACATTCTTCATAAAATTCTTCCTGGGAGGGAGAGAAGAGATTAAAAAACAATCAGTACTTCAAATTCAAAAGAAATGGCACTAATACGTCCAGTCAAAATTATGTCACATAATATAAATGGTCTTCACGACCCCATAAAAAGAGCTCGATTAATGCAATTTTTAAAGAAACGTCCTTCCGACCTGATTTACCTGCAAGAGACCCATCTTACGGATTCAGAACATTCTAAATTAAGTTGGGGTAGTCTGTATGGGGTGGTGGCCTGTTCACATCCCAGGGTAGACAGAGAGGAGTGGCAGTCCTGATCCCACAGACCACACCAATTGAAATAGAACAAACACATATAGATGCTCAGGGGCACTGTGTTATAATTAAGGGCCTTCTATACGGCAAACAGGTCACACTGGTCAATGTATATTTTCCTCCACAAACTAAATTTCCCACATTCAAAGGTTTTTTATCCACCCTTCTCGACCACCTCCAGGGTCAGTTGATCTTGGCCGGGGATCTAAATTTAACACTGTCTCCACAAGTCGATTGCTCTAACCCTCAAAAACACCATACTAATTCCACAACCAAACAATTTAAACATTCTGTGGAACACTTGGGGTTGGTCGATGTGTGGAGACGCATATTCCCATCCTCACCGGGTTTCACATACTATTCCCCAAGATTTAAATCCTATTCCAGATTAGATAATTTTTTCACAACATGTGAACGTTTGTCAACTGTTCAGGATAGAGCTTTGGGTTCAAAACCTTTTTTATCAGACCATCACCCCTTGAACTTAAAACTTGATATGGGAAGGGAAGTGAAGAAATCTCTTTGGAGACTTAACCCATCTTTTTTTCATGACAAGGAATTTCAAGAAACTATTCAAAACAGTCTTCCCCTCTTTTTTCAAGAGAATGCAGACCCCAAGGTCTCTGAATCAATGCAGTGGGATGCTATGAAAGCCACCATCCGGGGGGAAATTATAGCATATTTTGCCAACCAACATAGAGAAAGAGAAGCAGAATATCGTAGGTTATCAGACCTACTAACTAATTATCAGTTGTTGTATCGGGTGATGGAGACCTTGTGAAACTAATAAAAGATACCAAGGCAGCCCTACAAAAATAATCAACAATAAAATACAACAATCTTTATACTTTCCTCATCTATCTGCTCATGAGGGGGGCTCTAGAGGCACTAAGACCTTGGCACGTAGACTACGTGAACGAAAGAGATCTGCAACCATTCTGAGACTTAAAAACCTTGTGACAGGTAAAACACATCATTCTGAAGCACATATTCAAAAGGCTTTTTCTGATTACTGTTCTAACCTATACTCAGCAGACCCCCAATATCCACAAGTCCCGGCGCAACTATTCCTGAAGAGTACACGACTTCCAACCTTATCAGCTCTCCAAACTAAAACATTAACTGCCCCCATTTCTAAATTAGAAATCGAAGAGACTGTCAAACTCCTTAAATCGGGAAGATGTCCTAGCCCCGATGGCCACACCTCAGAGTGGTACAGAAGATTTCTTAAAGAACTAATCACTAAAATGCATTCTTTATTTAACCACATCTTCAGGGGTGAGCTACCTTCCCCCTCTTGGGACTTTGCCACAATAGCCCTCATCCCCAAACCAAATAAAGATCCCTCGGATCTGGGATCCTATCGGCCGATCTCTATCCTTAATGTTGAATATAAAATTTATATGGCCATATTGGCAACTAGACTAGAATCAATAATTCCCCAAATAATGCATCCTGACCAATCTGGCTTTATTAAAAAAAGAAATACATCGGACAATATATGATGGGCCCTACTACTCCAGGAATATGTTACTACTTGACAAATCGCTTCGGTTTTTATCAGCCTCGATGTGGAGAAAGCCTTCGATCGGGTTTCATGGCCCTTCCTCTGGGATATCATGAGAGCTTTCCAATTCCCTCCTCAATTTATAACAAATATAGTCAGTCTTTATAAAGCCTTGCGGGCCTGCATCCATACCAGTGGATCAATGTCCTCTTCTATCCCTCTATTCAGAGGTACTCGGCAGGGATGTCCCCTTATCTTTTTGCTCTTTTTCTTGAACCCCTAGCGGATATTCTTTGCAACACCCCTGAGGTTGAGGGGCTACAAATTGGACGTCAGGAATACAAAGTCTGCATGTTTGCAGATGATGTCTTACTGACTCTGTCATCTCCCTATCTGTCTATCCCAGAAACATGGAAAATCCTAGCCCAATTTAAAAAAAAAAAAAATCTTGTTTTAAAGCTAAATTTAGCCAAGACGGAGATCCTTACGTTATATTTACTCCTTCCCAACAACTTAAAAGAACACATCCTTTTAAATGGTTATCCATTAAGATTTCATATCCGGGCCTCCAACTTCGCAGTGAACCAGGCCTGTTGGAAACAGTCAATTACGAACCCTTGTCAGCCCAGCTCCAGTCTGATCTCAACCGATGGGCAACAGGAATTTTTCCCTTCCATTGAAGGGTTGAGATCATTCGTACAAACATTATTCCTCGAATACTGTACTTATTACAGATGATTCCTATTTACCCCTCCAAATTCTACTTCAAATCATGGGATGGATCGATCTCTAGCTTCCTATGGGGTAAAAAACATCCGAGAATCAGACTTTCCATCCTAAAACTGTCACTATCTCAGGGGGGTCTTAATCTACCAGATCTGCTTTCATAAGAACTCTGATACTATGGTAAAGAGTCCTACTGTTTTCCCTGGAAGACAATAGAATTCCATTTAAACGATCTTTATGACATTAAAAAGATCCTCTATTCCTCGGATGAGAGGTCTATCTCGTCCTCTGAGTTAACAAACCTAACATCCCAACGTTATAGGTTATGGAAAAGGTTAAGGAAGAGGAACCCTATCTTAAAAATTTATGAATACTGTAAACTTATATCTCAAGATGAAATGTTCATTCCTAACTTCCAAGACCAGACCTTTATCCAATGGAGAAATCTTGGCCTTTCCCATATTTATCAGTTTCTTTCACCATTGGGTATCATCCCTACAAAACAAGCTCTCAGTGCTGTTCAGTGACTCCATAGAACTCACTGTAGAACATTTTTTGCTGGGGATTTACCAGGACCATGCTTCTCCTTGGAAAGATTCGATACTACCAGTCTGCCTCCTGGCAGCCAAAAAAGCAATCGCCCGACGTTGGATGTCTGATCAAACTCCAACAATACAAGATTGGAGGAAATTAATGTTTGAAATATATGTAACTCAAAGATTTAATGCTGAACTACAGGGTAAAGTTTCATCTGCTATGCAGAAATGGTAGGGTTGGGTCAGCTATAGTGCTAAGTGTGACCCCAACTTCTGCCCTTGAGCTGGCAAAGAATGGCGATCTCCTGTGGCAGAACTGGGTATACTACAACTGTTGGTTATGCCCCCCCCCCCAAAAAAAAGAAAAAAAAGTGGTAATGGGGGGGGGGTGATCTGAAACTAAAGCACCATATTAAACCAAATATCTACATTAAGTGAAGACGAACCTAGACCGCTAATAAAATCTGACTATTGATGATTAGAATGCATCAAAAATAACTACTTTCCCATATGAACTTTAAAGTGTATGAAGTATGTCTAATATTTATTGTGAAAATCAATGTTTTAATTTCTCTGTAATGTGTGAAACAAAAATGGAAATAAAAATATATTTAAAAACCAAAAAATAGAATTTCTGTATGACTTCCACTTATGCAACCTTCAAGCACATTGTGTCATCTGGTGGGTGAATTACGCTCACCTGAAGTTTATTTTATAATATTTACATTGGATGTGAATTGTCCGGGAACGAATTGACATGGGAGCTGATTGACGCCAGAGCTTATAGTCCAGGGCGAGTTGTTGTGGAGCAAAATGACCGGAACGAGTTGTGACGTAGCCAACCTAAGTGATTGTACTCTTTCACAATACTTTCTCAGTATGTCTTCATAATTAGACCTTTTCCTTTTGCATTGTACAAAAAATGTTAAGAAAAAAGTAAAGCTGTAGTGTGCAGTGTGTGTGTGTGTGTGTGTGTGTGTGTGTGTGTGTGCGCGCAACATAATACCTGAAAGTAAAAGTAGAAACTCTGGTGCCATTGACTGGTAAAACAAACAACAAAGTGGCTTTTAAAACATCAGTTAAAAATGATGGGAAGGCCCAGTTATACTCTTTGTTTAGTCTGCTACACTTTTTAATTACAAGTCAGTGACACTAAAAAAATGTGAGACCTGGTCCTTATAATGGGAGACACTGACACCCTAAGAAATGGGCCAGCGTAATGTGGAATACTGACAATTTGAGCCGTCATAATATGAAACACTGATGCCTTGGGATATGGGCCCTCATTATGTCATAAATAAGGCCACTCCTGACATGGGCCCTCATACAGTATTGTGTGAGACAGTGACACCCTGGGACATGGGCACTGGAGACATGAGCCACAGACATCCTGAGACATGGGACCTCATAATGTGAGACACTGATGCCCTGGGACCTCATAATGCGGGATACAGATACTGGAGATATAAGCCATCGTATAATGTGAGATACTGATGCCCTAGGTAGGGATGTCGCGATAAGACGATATATCAAGATAATTACCACTGATGATAATTTTATAGTTGTAAAAAAAACAGTATCGTGATTATTGTGCAGCACAGTACACCGCAATACACAGTGAAAAAGTGCCTGTTTGCTTTTCCAGTAGTGCGTCCCTTTCCAGGTGCAGCCATGACTCCTGATTCCCACCACCCTCCTATCAGATGTTGACTATTTTTCCTTAAAATTAGAATTGCATTGCCAATCCTGTGGCGCAGGGCTTTGAGGGCCTGGGCACCTCACCTGCTGCCGTGCTGGCAAACCAGGTTCAGGAATACAGGTTCTGGGTTGCTTGAGGGCTGGCTGCATGAAGGAAGACTGAGTATCCATTGACAGCTCTCCTCCTTTGTGGAGTGGGGACAGCGCAAGCCGGATGATGCAGCAGTAACAGCGGGCAGAGTACGTGCAACGTCTTTACGTCACACTTTTTTAAAGCTCTTTAAAGACACAAGACATTTTTTGGATACATAAGTGAAAAGAGAAATCCTTAAAGAGGGATACTAAGGCTGAAAGGGGAAGTAGGGGGCTAGTGTGGAAGAGGACCGCCATAAAGCTGACATACTGAACGCATTCTTCAGTTTAGTATTTATGGAGGAGTGGGTAAGTAGCGGGCCTATGATAAAAGACAGGGGCATTAAGGGATGGGAGGTGGGACACTAGTCCCTTTACAGAGGAATGAGTCCTAAGGGAACTGTCACAGTTTAAAGTAGACAAGGCAATGGGTGCACCCCAGGATATTGAGAGAGTTCAAGGAGGAGCTGGCTGCTCCTCAAACAGCCCTGTTCAACCTGTCACTAGAAACAGAAGAGCTATCAGGAGACTGGAGAAGGGCTGATGTCCCACTCCAAAAGTGGAAGCAAAGAGGGGCAGGAAACTACAGACCTGTCAGCCTGACCTCTGTAGTGAGTTAAGTAATGAAATCACTACTGAAGGAAAGGATTGGGGAAATAGCATGTTACCAGTGGAGTACAGGATCCAAGGCAACATGGTTTCACAGGGGAGATCTTGCCAGACAAACCTCATCAAGTTCTTTGATTAGGAAAGCAAGGAATTGGATAAGGGGGGAGCAGTTGATATGGCCTACCTGGATTTTAGTAAGGCCTTCGCTGTTTCACATAAAGGCTGGTGAGCAAGTTGAGAAGCCTAGCAATAGGCCCTAAAGTAGTAAGATGGGTAATGAGCTGGCTAGGCAATACAAGTCGGAGGGTGGTGGTAAATGCGTCCACTCTGGAGAAGGTAAAGTGAACAGTGGGGTGCCACAAGGGTCAGTACTAGGCCCAGTCCTCTCCAATGTCTTTATTAGTTACATTGCAGAAAGACTGGAAGGGAAGGAATGCCTGTTTGCAGACGACACAAAAACCTGTAACCGAATTGACATGGGGGGAGGGGGGGGGAGAATGAGGGAAGATCTAAAAAAGCTGGAAGAATGGTCACACACTTGACAGCTGGGTTTCAAAGCAAACAAGTGCAAAATCATGCACTTGGGGCTTAGAAACCTGGGGGACAATGTACCAAATGGGAGGAGACGTACTGTACTAGAAGTCACAAAACAAGAAAGGGACCTGGAGGTAATCATTACTGATGACCTGAAGGTATCTAAACAATGCGACAAGGCAGTGGGAAAGGCTAGTGAGATGCTTGGCTGCATAGGTAGAGGTATCAGCAACAGAAAGAGGGAGGTAATAATAGATACCCCTGTATAGTTCACTGGTGAGACCCCACCTTGAGTACTGTATACAGTTCTGGAGACCCTACCTCTGAAAGGACATTGACAGGGTGGAGGTGGTGCAGAGAAGGGCAACCAAAATGGTGCAGGGCCTGCACCAGAAGCCCTATGAAGAAAGGCTTAAGGAATTAAATATGTACTCCCTAGGAGGAAGGAGGGAAAGGGGGGATATGACTGAAGGATTCAAATACCTCATACAGTGCCTTCAGAAAGTATTTACCCCCCCCCTTGGATTTTGTCACATTTTGTTGTGTTACTACCAGAATTTTTAATGCATTGAAATTATTTTTTCCCCCTTGATTCACACATCATACTCAACAATTTAAAGAGGCAAAAATAGTTTTATTGTGTAACAAAAATTTATGAAACATTAAAAACTGAAATATCTTGTTTACTTAAGTATTCACCCGCCTGAGTCAATACTTTGTAGAAGCGCCTTTGGCAGCAATTACAGCTTTGAGTCTTCTTGGGTATGTCTGTATCAGCTTTGCACATCTGGATTTGGGGATTTTCGCCCATTCTTCCTTGCAGATTTGCTCAAGCTGTCAAGTTGGATGGGAAGTGTCGGTGAACCATAATCTTTAAGTCTTTCCACAGATTCTCAATGGGATTCAAGTCTGGGCTTTGGCCGGGCCACTCAAGGACATTCACCTTGTTCTGAAGCCACTCCAGTGTTGCTTTGGCTGTATGCTTGGGGTCGTTGTCCTGTTGGAACGTAAATCTTTGCCCAAGTCCAAGGTCTATTACAGACTGATGCAGGTTCTCCTTAAGGATGTGCCTGTATTTGGCTCCATTCATTGTTCCCTCTATCCTGACAAGTGCCCCAGTCCTGCCGCTGAAAAGCATCCCATAACATGATGCTGCCACCACCATGCTTCATGGTAGGGATGGTGTTACATGGGTGATGAGCTGTGTTCGGTTTGCGCCAGGCATAGCGTTTTGCATTCAGGCCAAAGTTAAATTTTGTTTCATCAGACCAGAGAATCTTTTGCCACATGGTCTCAGAGTCTGCCACGTGCCTTCTTGCAAACTACAGGCATGTGCTATTATGTGGCCTTTTCTCAGGAGTGGCTTCCGTCTAGCCACCCTCCCATAGAGGCTACATCTGTGAAGTGCTGCAGAGATTGTTGTCCTCTGGACAGGTTCTCCTATCTCAGCCATGGAACTCTGTAGTTCTGTCAGGGTGGTCATTGGGTTCTTGGTCACTTCCCTGACCAAGGTCCTTCTTGCCCGGTTGTTCAGTTTGGGAGGACGGCCTGCTCTAGGAAGAGTCTGGGTAGTTCCATAATCTTTCCGTTTCCTAATGATGGACTTGACTGTGCTCCTGGGAACTTTCAACACGCTAGAAATGTTTTTATACCCCTTCCCAGATCTATGCCTCCTCACAAGTCTATCGCAGAGTTCTATGGACAGCTCCTTGGTTTCATGGTAGAGTTTCTGCTCTGACATTCACTGTCAACAGTGGGACCTTATATAAACAGGTGTATTTCCTCTGAAATCATGTCAACCATTTGAACTGACCACAGGTGGACTCCATTCAAGTTTTAGAGTGATCTCACAAGGAAATTGGATGCACCTGAGCTCAATTTGGAGTCTCATAACAAAGGGGGTGAATACTTATCAAATCAAGACATTTCAGGTTTTTATTTTAAATTACATGTACAAAAAATTCCAGAAGTTTCATTCCACTTTGACATTATAGAGTAATTTGTGTAGCTACGTGACAAAAAAATCCCATATAAATGTATTTTAATTTGAGTTTGCAACATCACAAAATGTGACAAAATCCAAAGGGGGTGAATACTTTCTGAAGGCACTGTAGGTATAAACAAAGTACGGGTAGGGAGCATATTCCAAAGAAAAAGATGCTTGAGGGCAAAGGGTCACACTGTGAAGGGGGGGTAGGGCTGAGCGAAATGTGAGGAAGCACTTCTTCATGGAAAGGGTGGGTGGATGCTTGGGACAGCCTCCAAGTGGAGGTTGTGGGGGCTAAAACAGTTAAGAGTTCAAGAATGCATGGGATAGACACAAGGGGATCTTAGAAGTGTAAGATAAGGGAGGGTGAAAACCGGAGACAGAGTAGGGTCTGCAGTGGCATTATAGGTATGAAAAATGCGGCAGTCTGGGTGGGCCAGGAGGTCCTTATCTGCCAACACCTTCTATGTTATGTTTCTGTTTTTCACAGACGCACACCATCGCACATATGCCAGCCTCAGGACAGGAAAAAGAATGGGGGTATGTGCACCACTTGACTTGCTGATGTCAGATAAGTACCACATGGCCCACCAGCAGAGGTTGTGGGGCTAATACATTCACAGGATTTAAGAATGCATGGGATAGACACAAGGGAATCTTACAAGCAATAGGTGGGTGTAAGCCGGGGTCCAAGTAGGGTCTCCAGAGGCACCACAGGTAGGGAATTTAGGGCAGACTAGGTGTGCCATGTGGTCCTTATCTGCTGATGACTTCTATGTTTCTATCTTTCTATGTTTCTACCTAGTCTGCCCATTTTCCCTACCTACTTTCTTAGATCTCTAGTCATTTTTTCCACCTCCCTCCGGAAATGTCTACCCTATTGCAGATCTTTGTCATCTGCAAAAATGCATACCTTCCCTTCCAGACCCTCTGCAATGTCGCTAATAAATACTTTAAAGAGGACTGGTCCTAGTACTGATTCTTGTCGCACCCCACTGGTCACCCTCCCTTCCTCAGAGTGAGCTCCGTTTACTACCACCACCACCACCACCACCACCCTCCGTCGTCTATCGCCCAACCAGTTTGACACCCAGTTTACCAACTTTGGACCCACTCCCAGGATGCCCAGCTTGTTTACGAGTCTCCTGTGTGGCACAGTGTTGAAAGCTTTACTGAAATCTAGGTAGGCCACATCCAGGGCTCCACCCTGATCTAATTCTGTAATCACCCTGACAAAGAAATCTATCGGATTTGTTAGACATGACCTTCCTGTTGTGAATCCATGCTGCCTCGTATCCTGTTAAGCCACTGGGTTCAAGATATTACACAATCCTTTCCTTCAGTAGTGATTTTCCTCAGTGGTACTTAGTGGCGAGCAGGAGCCCTCTGACCTCTCCCCATATTGATCCGCACTGGTGAGAGAGCGGGGAGAGTGGAGGTTGGGGGCACCAGGATGCCTGAAGACTGGAACTGGTGGTGACCGTGTCCAAATGGCTATATGGGGGAATTTTTTTTTTTTTTTTTTTTTATTCTGTTGATAGCCGGCCCGGTAGCGCTGAGGGTTGAGGTGCTGGATGCCACACCTCGCGCCACGCCAGCGACCCATGTTTGGGAGTGAGTGCAGGCTGCTAGGGGTCGGCAGGGGAGGAGAAGGATCAAGCATCCCAGGGACAGCTCTCCTTCTCCGGGGAGGGGGGTGAGATGCCTGATGGGTGCGCACATGGAAGCATGCATGGCGCCATCACTGGCGTCCCTGCATGCTCCACCTCCGGGGAACAAAATACAAGAACACAGGAAAAAGGGGTTCCTGGTCAGGCAGCATGAGCTTCTGTCCTCCGTGGTAACAACCCTGAATGGCGCCTTCTCCGAAGTCTGGATCCGTTTTCAGGTAAGTCGAGTTGGAGGCTCCTCATCACCCTGCCACAGAGGGGAACCCATGGGGGATAAAGGGGGAAGTTGGCCTGATGTTGGAATGTGGGCTGGGAGGACAGTCTGGATGTACAGCCGACCAGGGGAGAAACTAGTAGCCCCTCAAAACAATTCTACTGATTATTGTGATAATATATACTCAGATACCGTGATACTAAAAATTTGATATTGTGACATCCCTATCCCTAAGACATGGAACCTCATAATGTGGGATATTAAAGGCACCCGAGACATGGGCCCTCATCTAATGTGAGACACTGATGCTCAATAACATGGTCCCTTAATGTGAGACATTGACGCACATGATGCAAGTCTGTACCAGCTCTAGTCAAGCTCTCTCTTTTTTTTGTATTGGGCTACACAAGAAAAATATTCTTTCTGGATTCCTGCTTGCATGGGAACTGGCTGGTGCTACTGTGAACAGGGGCTGCTACGCAACTGCCAAGGCTTCATACACCCCTCCACACCCTGCTTACTCATAACAACTTTTTCTTCTTTCTTAGTTCTTTTTTCAGTAAACTTTATTTTTGTTGTTTAAAAGATCCTTAGTTTAAAATGGTTGTTTTATTTTTCTAATTTTTATTTATTTGCAGTTGTGCACTGCTGTGTTCTGTACTTTAAGACAGTATTGTGCACTTGTGTGACACTGCATATCTTCTAGACCAAGCAGCGCGCCCCAAACCACAGTCTTTCTTTTTATGTACTTTCTTTTTTTACTTTTCTAATGTTCTTCAAATTCTCTTTTTTGTTCAGCTTTGTTCTGTGGGCTACAAGTGAGCACCCCCCCTCCATCCCCGACACACTCATATTCTTTACGCTTCTTAATATATTTTTTTTTCCTCCAGCTGTTTAGTTTTATTTTGCTAATCTTTGACAACGATCTGACACCCACCTCCCCCCTCTACACTTGCACAGTCTCAGGTTATTTTTTTTTTTTTTTTAAGTTTTCTTCTTGATCTTCATCTTCTGCTAGTTTTAAAACTTTTTCTCCTCCTGTTCTGTCTGTCCCCCGACTCTCTACTCCTTCCCCTTCCCTGCTTTGGCCTGTTGAGCGCTGCTACAGTGGCTGACCTGTAACTGACATTGGGCTCCCTTCCACTGCTCGCTGAGTGGAATGGCAAGGAGGTTAAATATGCAAGCTGGAATATCTACTGTGTTGCATGCACTCCCTTCTGGCAGTCTTTGATCTCTTCTCTGCCTCCTAAACCTGTCATATTGCAGGCTTGCAAGCTGGAAGACTGAGGCATTAAACAGCACCCCTCAACCCAATTACCAATCTTCTCATGGACTTATTTTTTATTTTATTTATCGAAAACTTCAGAGATTACCTTTTAGCGTAAGTACTCATTTACAAAGGTTCAACATCAAATACATAGTCACAAAAACATTTACAAGTACGATAAGCAGTTTGATGAAATGCAGTCAAGTCAGAGTCAAAGCACTTAAGGTAGAACAATTATATACTGTTTTGAAAAAAAAAATCCATACAGATTGTTGTATAAAACGTCACAGATTATGCACAGAGAGAACTGAATAAAACTGTTTAATGGTTACAGTTGCACTGGACTTCAAAGGCAGGCCACGAAGATCTCTTAAACTGATTAAGCTTGAGGAGATTCAGCAGTGTATCAGGCATTTTGTTTAACCATTTAGTGGCACTGACAGCAAATGGCTGCATGGCCGGCTGAGTACGCTGGAAAGGAGGCTTAAAGGGGCACTGTCAGCTTTGCCCCAACGTTTGCTTCAAAATCACACAAGTGTGCCTCTTGGTGCGCGCACGCACACACACACACACCAGAAGATTACTGTAGAATGCACCCCCATGTCTCAAAATTCCCAATCTATATGCTTTTTTATTATTTTTACCTTTTAAGTTATTCATTCAGTCGGAGTTCAAGGCACGCACCTACTGGAAGCTGATACCAGTCGGGGAATGTGCGTCTGCTACGAGCACGACCCCAAACTGCATTTTTTTTCATGAGCATGGTATTAAAATACGCTCCACCGATCCACTGCAATAATTCAAATGTTTAGTTGGGACTCTGAAAACAACCCGAGCACTCAGAGTTGTATAAGTAAAAGTTTTTGACCAAGGTCGAAATCCCGCGCATGTACAAGAGTGGACTTAGCAAAGATCCCGCACATGCGCAGGAGTGTGCTGATCTTGTGCATGCACGGGATTTCGACTTCAGTCAAAAGCTTCTATTTACTGTATACAACTCTGAGTGCTCAGACTATTTAGAATTAGGCTCTACAATGGATCTGTGGGCGTATTTTATCTGTGCTCATGGAAAATATGCAGTTGGAGTCGGCTGAGGCAGCGTGTTCTGACTGGTACCAGCTTCTGGTAGGCGTGTAACTTAAACTCGGGTCGAATAAATAACTTAAAAGGTAAAAATAATAAAAATGTGTACAGATTGGGAATTTTGAGATATGGTCGTGCATTCTACAGTAATCTTCTGATCTTAGTTCGAGATGGTTCCTGCAGTAGGTCTTCATATATTGGACTGCGCCCCCTGGCATCAGGTCCGAATGGCAAACTTGTAGATAGCAATCATCAGCGGGGACCGCCCCCGATGTCTGGCATCATGACGTCAGCCTGGCTATAAAAGAGGAGGTCCCACATCCGCTCTCCAGTTCTTTCCCGCCGTCGCCTCAGTAACGGTCGGCATGCGATAGAACAGCGATCATATGTCCGCCATTTTGTCGAAGTTTTCTTCGCCTCATAACTATTTTTTCTCTAATTGTTTCGCTCATATTTGATGTCTTCTAGACAGACGAAGAAGTGCTCGAAGTGCGGCGCTCAAATCTCGCATGGGGACGACCATTCCCACTGCCTCCTCTGCCTTGGTTCCAAGCACAACACCCAGGAGTGCTCCATCTGCCAGGCCTTGAACCAGATGTAAGCGGACCCTCGAGGCCCATCTCCTGACCCGACGACTGGTGTTGATGGAAAAGGAGCTCCAGGAACTGCAGGTTAGGTCCTCGTCGCCGGGCCCAAAAAAAGAAGAAAAGCAATGAGACGTGCCGGGACTGGAGTCAGTCGCCACATGGGAGGCCCTCCGAAACTGTGAGTACTTCTGCCAGTGACCAGTCTGCTTCTTTAGGCTGGGCTCCTTCTGCCCCTCCTGCCGAGGTGAGCGGGCAGCCCCTCTGGAGGTTTCTGGCAAATCACCCTGCCTAGCCGATAAGACACCCCTCGACCCCGTCAAAGTGCGCATGGCTCCTGCCGATCAGTCTAGCGGTGGTCTCCGTACTTTCACTAGCCCGGCACTGTCCGATCAGCCGGACGATGGCTTCTCTGTCACCTGCCTGGACTGTTCAACTCTCCCGTCGGGTTCCAGTTTGGCCCCTGACGCCGGACAGAGTGAGGGGCAGAGTGACCCTTCGTCCTCTAGGGTTTTACATCTCAGGGACTTGACACCTGATCCGCTGATTTTCCTGCCAGTGAGATCACCTTTGGACCTGCCGTCTGGGCTCCTTCTGGACCCCCCCCTCGCCAAGCCTTCCGCTGTCCCTGGACATTAGTCCGCCACCAGTTAGGGATCTTCTCATGGAGCCTCCTCTCTCGGGACCTTCGGGGGCCCTCCCAGATTCTGCGCCTCCCTGAGGCGCCATGGCACTTCCCCCGGCAGGACCAGATCCTCCGGGCGGGTTTCCGGGTTCAGACTCCATTGTCCTGCCTCCAGATGGCCCACCGTCGACTCCACAATATCAGACGCCAGGCCATGTGCCTCCGACGCCGGAATACCCGACGCTGGGATACCCTGGGTACTTGTACTGTCCTCAGACGGGTTATCACTACCCTTCTTGGCCTCAATACCCAGGTTATCCTACCTTCCAGCCTCCTCCTCCACCACCGGCGCTGGAGACAGCACCCCAATGGTGGCAGGAGGCCAGAACCCAGCTGCTGTCAGAGCTCAGGCAGTCAGTGGGGGAACCTCCCCAGCCTAGGGCCCCCCCATCCACCGCCTCCTTCGGGCAGAGCCTCTGGTTCTCTTGCTGCGGGTACCGCTGATAATGAACCTTCCATTCCCAGTGGCTCCGAGCCCTCTGATACGGAATCTGACACCGAACCTTCAGATTCCAGATCTCCAGTTGAGGTTCCTCCCAAGGAGTCACCTAAGTCTCCTCCAGAGGATCCGTCTTTTGGAGACCTCTTGAGCTCCATACAAGCAGCCAGAGGCTGGCCCACAAATGAGGTGGATCTGCCACGAAAAAGGCTAGCGGAGCACCTGGATCTTGCTACATTGGATCCCATCCCCATCCCCCCCATGGATGGGACCTCATGAGGACTTGGTGACCACAATATGGCAACAACTGTCCTTCATTCTAGCGGTCTCCAGGAAGGCAGACGGGACCTATTATCCCCCAGAAGGGATTCAACACCTTAACTCTGATCCTAAGGCTGACTCCATGGTAATTACTGCTGCTCATGATGGGTCTGCCCAACCGAAACACCTGAGTTCCTCCCCACCAGATAAGGATTCTCGTCAGTTAGACCAGTTCAGGCGAAAAATCTGTTCTTCTTCCTCCTGTGGCATTGGATCTCTCAACTGTGTCTTGCACATTGTTGCTTTCCAAAAAGCTACTCTTTCGGAGCTGGATAGGGAGCTACTTGAGGTTCAGTAAGAAAACCTTAGGAAGAAGCTCCTGGAAAGGTCAGGATGGGAAAGTCCTCGTGCCGTCACGCGCTCCAGGGTTTTAAATAATTGATTAGCACTTTTTTTCTTGGGACAATACTAACTGTACAGAAAGCATTTATATAGGGTTTCTAGAAGTGTTATGTTTGTTAAACACAGTGAGGCAAGTGCTATGCCTTTTCACAATGTTATAGAACTTTTATGAGCAAAACCGCTAATCAATTTTTAGAGTTAAATAAAACCCTGCGCTCAGAGTGATGTACGACTCAGTGGATTCAGTGGCTAGAGCGGCATCCATGGGAATCTGTCTCCGCCGGCTCTCCTGGCTTCGGATAGCCGGTTTGGCATAGGATGTACAGTATTCCCTCTTGGATGCCCCTTTTAGGGGTTCCGTCCTCTTTGGCGACGATGCTAAAGATATCATAACAGGACTGCAAGAGAGTGGATGCTGTTTGAGACGTACGCTCTATGTACAAGATGGGTCAGAAAAAGCATCCCTTTTACCGCCAAAGAAGGTGGAACAAGAACCAGGCAAAGCATCGGGGGGGGGGAGGGGGAACACGCCTCTGGCTCAGGAGCCCAAACCCTACAGGCTAAGTTCTCCAAACCAGCCTCAGGGGCTAAAGCTCCCCTCCCCTCGGCATCCTGACTCCTTTCCCCTCCTTCCGCTTCCTCCCTTACTTCAGGAGGAACCAGTCGGAGGGAGGTTCAGCCTCCATCTGGAGGGCTGGAGGCTCATCACCGCAGAGTCTTGGGTGCTTCAGCTCATCCAGCGGGGTCACTCAGCCGAGTTCCTCGCGATTCCATCCCGTCTACCTCCTAGATGGTCTTTCTATCCACGGGATCGGGTCCCCCTCATCTCGCACAAGATTTGGGCACTTCTCCTAAAGGAGGCCATAGAACCCGTCCCCCAAAACCAGAGGGAACAGGATTTTACTCCCACTTCTTCCTAGTCCTAAAGAAAACGGGCGACTCGAGACCGATCCTGGACCTCAGCACGCTAAACGTCTTCAAGTACAAGAAGTTTCATATGTTGACTCTTCAGGGGCTCCTACCCCTGCTCCATCCCAACTCCTGGCTGTGCTTCCTGGATATGCAGGGTGCCTACCTGCACATCCCTATCCTCCCGGCCCTCCGCCACTTCCTCCGTTTTGCTTTTATGGAAGATCACTTCCAGTTTCGGGCACTCCCTTTTGGCCTTTCCTCGGCCCCCCAGGTGTTCACGAAATGTCTAGCAGTGGTGGCGGCATTCTTATGCCACCAGGGCATTTATGTCTTCCCGTACCTGGACGACTGGCTCCTCGCAGTACCCTCTCCTACCAGCCTGAAAGAGTCCCTCTCTTTCACTCTGAACTTGTTCTCCATTCTGGGGATCACAGTCAACTTCCCCAAGTCCCAGCTAGTACCATCTCAATGACTCCAATTTATTGGAGCCGTACTGGATACAGTTCAGAGCAAGGCTTTTCTGCCATCGGATCGAGCCGAGACTTTGGTCGCTCAGGCTACTCTTGTGGCCCAGGCTCGATGGATCCCAGCACATGCTGTGCTCTGTCTCTTGGGACTGATGGCAGCGGTCATTTCCACAGTACCCTTGGCCAGACTTCACATGAGGGTCGCCCAATGGTCTCTCCGAGTCCAATGGGATCAGAGGACGGACGACAGGAACCAAAAAGTCATGATCTCCAGCAGCCTTCAGAGAGATCTTTGGTGGTGGCAGGATCTCTCCAACCTGTCAAGGGGAATTCCTTTTCATTCCCCTGTCCCAACCCAAATCCTTACCACGGTCGCCTCAGACTTGGGCTGGGGAGCCCATCTGGGGGTTCACAAGACACAGGGGTCCTGGTCCAAGCAGGAGCTTATGCTCCACATCAACATTCTGGAGATCAGGACAGTCCTTTATGCTCTTCAGGCGTTCCAGTCCCTTCTAGTATCGGGATCACTTCTGGTCCAGATGGACAGTATGTCCACAGTCTGGTACCTCAACACACAGGAAGGAACCCGGTCATACCCTCTTTGCAGAGAAACAATCAGGGTCTGGTACTGGGCGATCCAGCACAGCCTTTACTTGACAGCAGTCCATGTAGCAGGTGTCAGCAACGTCCTGGCGGACAGTCTGTCGATCAGTGGCCAGGGCCCACGAGTGGGAGCTAAATTCAGGGGTGGTTGAAGAACTCTTTCCTTGATGGGGTCGTCCAGACTTAGATCTGTTTGCCTCCCCATTCAATGCAAAACTACCCAACTTTTGCTCGCTCGTTCCTGGGCATGGTGCTTTTTGGTGAGACACACTGTCTCTTTCTTGGACAGGGAGGTTTTTCTACGCTTTTCCTCCCTTTCCTCTCATTCAGAAGGTTCTGGTGAAACTTCAGCAGGAGAGAGCTCATATGATTGTTATCACTTCTCTCTGGCCATGCCAGATTTGGCATCCTCTTTTGCAGCAACTGGCACTGGAACCTCCGGTCCCTATGCCGTTTTCCCATAATCTTCTGACACTGGAGCAGGGCACTCTGGTGCACCCGAGCCTTCAGTCTCTCCACCTTCATGCATGGCACCTGTGGACATAGCAGTTTCCCGCTATGGTGTCTCCTTGCAGGTTGCGCATATCTTAGTAGAGGCCAGAAGACCCTCTACTAGATCCACTTCCACCATGAAGTGGAAAAGATTTTTGATCTGGGCCCTAGCAAGGATCTAGGATCCCTTTTTGTGCTCGGTGGCCCAGGTGTTGCAGTACCTCACACATTTATCTGAGGTGGGCCTTGGCTACTCCTCCATTGAGGTCCATCTCTCTGCGGTGTTGACCTACCACCTCCTGGTGGAGGGCAAAACCTTGGCTCAGTTGGAGGTTGCCAAAACCTTTCTGAAAGGCACCCTTCACTTGAAACCTCCTATGTGGAATCTCTGTTCCCCCTGGGACCAGAATTTCATGCTCGAGAAGCTGACTTTACCCACGTTTGAACCAGCTTCTACTTGCCACTTACGCTTCTTTTCCTGGAAGACTTTATTTTTAGTCACAGTTACTTCCGTAGAAGGGTCTCTGAGCTTCAGGCTTTTGTTTGTAAAGAACACTATTTAATTTTTCATAGACAGAGTAGTCCTTCGGACTAACCCTTCTTTTCTCCCCAAAGTGGTATCAGAAACCACTTTGAATCAGAGCGTGGAATTACCAGTATGCTATCCCCAGCATTCCAACAAGGGGGAATACCTTCTGCACACCCTAGATGTGCACCGGATTCTGAGGTACTACACAAAGCGGACTAAAGAGGTTCGAAAATCTAACCAACTCTTCATAGCCTTTGCTCCCCAGTGCCAGGGCAAGGCTATTTCCAAACAAACCATCTCTAGATGGTTGGCCAACTGCATCCATTTTTCTTGCACGAAATATGGAAAGTCCCTTCCGGGGGCAGTCAAAGGCCACTCCACCTGCAGCGTGGCTACCTCTACTGCCGTCTTTGAGAATGTGTCCACTGCAGAGATTTGTGTAGCGGCCACGTGGTTGTCTGTTCACGCTTTCACCAAGCATTACAGTTTGGACATGGCCTCTAGGCGCAGAACAGGCTTTGGTCTTGCAGTTCTGCAAGGCCTCCTGTCATGATTTACTATGGCGACTTCTTCTCCGCCCGGATGCACCTCTGCATTAGTTATTTTGGGGACTGCTTGGTATTCAGTCCTATATGTGAAGAGCTACTGCAGGAACCCTCTCGAAGTAAAATATTGCAGTTACGTAAGAACTTACCGTAACAGCAGAACTTCGAGAGAGGTTCCTGCATTAGGTCTAGTTTCCCACCCACCTTTCCCCAGTTCCTGGATGTGTTTTCCTTTAGTTTCCATCCTACCTAGTTCTTTACCTTTCTTTAGGTCTCTGGTGGAAAAGAACTGGAGAGCGGGTGCGGGACTGCCTTTTTTATAGCCGGGCTGACGTCATGACACCCGACATCGGGGGCGGTCCCCGCTGATGATTGCTATCTACAAGTTTGCCATTCGGACCTGACGCCAGGCGGCGCAGTCCTATATGTGAAGACCTACTGCAGGAACCTCTATCGAAGATCTACAGTTACGGTAAGTTCTTACGTAACTGCAGTGTGTGTGTGTGTGTGTGTGTGTGTGTGTGTGTGTGTGTATACCACCCAAGAGGCACACTCGCGGATTTTGAAGCAAATGGTGGGGCAAACCTGACAGTGCACCTTTAAGGACATTTCTGGCCATGTTCCTGGTGTTGCATTGGTTGGAGATGGTGCAGAAGCTATTTGTTAAAGCTGGGAGGTATTGGGCACAAGAGCTTTTCTGGTAGCAAACAGATCTGTAGCTTTATTCTGTTTGGTAAAGGTAGACTGTTAGTAAAGGGTACAACTATGAGTGCGGTTATCTGCACCAAGTACAAAATGGCAGTCGTATTAGCTTTACTCTGTTTAGCGGCATGTCACAGGCTACTGTGTAGACAGGGAGCCCATAATCTATAAGCGACAGAATGGAGCTAGCCAGAATATGGCATCTAGCATCCCCAGTGAGATTGTTCTGGTACAGGGTACCCGGTCTTTTGTTTAACTGTGGCCACCAGATTGTCATCATGGGATGCAAAAGATAAGGTGTCATCCAGAAGTTACTCCAAGGTATTTGAAATTCTCCACCTGTTCAAGGTTTTCTTCTTGGCCATTTTGGATGACAAAGGGTGGAACGTTCCTCTTCTGTGGGAGCCTAGAGAAGAGTATGGTCTTTATTCATTTTTTTTTGTAATTGAGGACCAGTTTATTGTTGGACAGCCAGCTTTCAAGTGACCTAAAGTTACTTGTAGAGTGGCAGTAAGGCTGTCAATGTCGGGGTTTTTGGAATAGATGACTGCATAATCAACATAAAGGAGTTCGTTGGCTGTCTGGGAGCCTGGGGCAGTTGATTTTATGAAGAGGCCAAACAGGAGTGGCCCAAGATGGATTTTCAGGTTAACCACCATTTACCCAGGATCTACAGTATATAGGTGAGTGGCCAGCCATGTTGGTCATTTGAGAGCCTGTGGGTGTGCCAGTGTTGAGCACACTAGGGCTTCCTCCTGTTTTCTCCCTGGGGTGCCTGACGTGTAGTGACACGTTCTTTCTTGCGTGCATTGACACACAGGCATGCTAGGGTTCTGTTAACAACCCCTCCCACTTCTGGTGCTACTATCTGATTTCTGCCGAGTGGCAGTCATGTAGCAGGAGCAGCTCCCCCCCCCCAGTGGAAGGAGGATCAGTCCCATAGTTGCTGAATCTTACCTGTCATGGTGAGCTCTCGGTGGCCTGTGCCCATTTCCGAATGCCGGTCAGTGGTGTTGCAACTGTAGCGCTACTGCTGTGTGTCTTACAGATGACTGTCCAGCTACCGATTTTTTTTTTTTTTTTTTTTTTTTTTGTTTTTGTTTTTCTTCATGCTTTCATTATAGAGGAAATTGATCCCTCTCTTGGGCAGACTAGATGGACTATTGGTCTCCTCCTGCTGTCACCTTCTATGTTTTAATATGCAACAGCCAGGGAGCTACTTGTTAAATATATTTACAAAGCATGGTCACATATGAATGAGTGATCTGTTGGGTGGGAGCGGGTGCCATCACATCCCATATAAATGTCACAGGCACAAATTCATTTTCTGTACTAACTGAACAACTGATCTGCATGCTGACTGCTGGCTTGTGGTTCTGATCTGAAGGCTGGATGGGACAGGACAGGACACAGGCACCCATGTCCTCTGAGGATTACTGATCCTTAAGGCCTAACATGTGCAGCCCTGACTTAAGACTAAAGGCAGCAGCAGAGGCAGGGGTCACCAGCTTGGGGGTTCCCCAACACATAAGATTACAGGTACTTTACTTTTATTTACCTCCTGTTGAGTGACTGCCGGCACTGGTAGATGTCCAGATGTTATTACCTCCGTACATATGGGCATTCAGACTTTCATGTGAGACCCCAGGGGCTCCTCTGTCCCTGACTGAACTCCAGGCTCTGAAAGGGCCTCGGGGATATGCCCTTGAGGGGGCACCCTCTGAGCCACTGTTCTCTATTTAGTCTTCTGCTCCCAGCTGCCAGGGAGAAGTACTTTTGCTGTAAGCCCCTCTCCCTGGCAGTGGCACCATACCCAGCTCTGTGGTTAACTCTTAGCTGTGTGCTGTCAACCGCCTGGCAAAGGCTGTGGCACCACACCATTTGTAATGCCCATCTCCAAAGGCGTGTGTGTGTGTGTGTGTGTGTGTGTGTGTGTGTGTGTGTATGTGTTACAAAATGAATAGTCTTAACATTTTTGGTAGAGCACTTATACTGATGGGATTTTATTTTCCTGACTGAAGGAACCACAGTGTATTCTAAACCTTGTAGTACCACCCACTAATACTAACTAAAGTGCTGTTCTGTAACTACTAGACTGCAAACTCAGAAGCGCTGAAAAATCTAATTTTAATGGAAAACATTTTATGTTCGCTGTGCTTGCCTGCACAGTGAACATCTTGCCATAAGAATGACTTTTGGGAAGTGTGGCACTGTCAGTCCAGTTCAAAATGGTATGTAAGGGTCTCAGTGTCATACCAGTCATCAGCCAGGGTGGTCAGGATAGTGTTCTGGCTTGCTTGCTGGGCAGAAACATCATGTAGTTCAAAGGAGAGAGCTGACCCAACCATAGGGCGGCTCTTTCCCTTGGTCTACATAACGCTGCACAACTGATCTGTCCTGATCAACTTGCTCAAACCTGTCCTATACCTGTAAAAGAGAAAACAGTCTATTGGTGCCTGTTGCTGCTGCCACTGTAACTGCCCCCCCAGCCTAATCCATGTTAATATTCCGGCACTGGGTGCCCAATCCCCTGTGCCTGTTGTTACCTTCCTGCCTGTTTCACTTCTGCCGCACTGGGGAGCCGACCCCTGGTGCTGCTAAACAGAACACCAACACTGGGAGGTGCCCAGTCCCCCCCCAATGTTGCCACCTGAAATAAAGAAACTGTCCTCATAATTAAAAAAAAAAAAAAAAAAAAAAACCTGTAAAAAAGAAAAGCAGTCCACGGCGTCTGTCTGCTGCTGCTGCCACTGTTACTCCCCACGGGTACAGTGCTCTAATCTTCTTTGGACCACAGACACTGTCTTCACTGTTCAACACTGGACTGTGAACTGAGGAGATCAGGTATGCTGTTTGATGTATTTCAATGGGGTATCAGACTTGCTGGCGTAACTTGGTCATTTTTTAATATTTTTGCCCCAAATTTGCAGCATGCCTTTAATCTGGGAATCCCACCTCATGAACAGCGGCAGTGAAATTAGCAAATCTATCCCAATAGGTGTTTTCACAGTCGCTGTGCAAAATAACCTTTCAGGCAGGAGTAGAACATTTTCTCTGCCCTTGTTCATGAGGTGGGGTCATAAGAAGTCGGTGTTTGTTGCTTTTTTTTTTTTTTTTTTTTTTTATATACTTTTTATTTAGGTTCCATTCCTTTACAGTCATCACTGCATGATACATCAGTAATCAACAGTGTACACAAAAGCTATCGTATTGTAACAAATTCTGGCATGCAGATAAAAACAACCTGGCTCTATCAATGTGTTTGTTTTTAAATATTTGTACCCCATATTTTAAAAGTTATGAGCCTGTGCTGAAATTTACAAATGCAGGCTCGTAATGTTGATAATTTTCAATATTTTGACTCCAAATTTTCAACATGGCCATTTCTTCACAGCACCTCATGAATGTGACAACTGTTACTTTTCAAATCCTGGCCAAAATGTGTTAATGCAGAGGCATGAAATCACCTTTGGGCAGGATTTTAACATTTCTCTGCCCTTGTTCATGAGATGGGCTCATGAGAAGGCTATGTTAAAAATGTGGGGTAAGAATATGAGAAAACAAAGTTATGAGTCAGTGTTGCAATTTTTCATCGCTTGCTTATAATTGTGGTAATTTTTGACCCCGACTTTTCAACATAGCCATTTTTATACCATCTCATGAATGTGACAGCTGTCATTTCAAAAATGACATTTCAGCCATTGTTTTATAAATGATTTATTTATTTTATTTAGCTTTTGTTGACCGGGTAAGTGCACTAGACAAATCCTGCCTATTTTCAGACACGACCCGGGGGAGGGGGATACAGATGAATGCCAACTGACCTTGAACCAGATTGCTGTTGGTTGTATTTTTAGTGAATGAGGAAATTTGGCCAGGACACCGGGAAATTCCCCTACTCTTTTCGATAAGTGCCATGGGATCTTTAACATCCACCTGAACTACCACCAATCCAGGCAGATGGGACCTCGGTTTAACGTCTCATCCGAAAGACGGCACCTCAGAAGTGCAGCACCCCTCTTATGCTGCACTACAGTGTCAGTACTGGGATATTAACGCAAGTGCCAGATGTGGGAACTGAACCACAGCCCTCTGATCTCCCGGCCTCAGAGGCGAGTGTGCTACCTACTGAGCCACAGACACTGCACATCATATTCAGAAGGAGTGGTCAAAAAAAGATCATGATGAAAATCGGGGGTAAAAATGTGAAAAAAAACAACCAGGTTATGAGGAAACAAATTGTTCCAACATTTACCTATAACTTTATTTTTGCAGATTTTGGCCCCTAATGTTAAGCACATCACTTGTGTTACCCCCACCTCCTGAACATGGCAGGTGTCATTTTTCAAATCCCCCTCTGAGGCTTGTTTCCACAGTCGCACAGCGAAATCGCCTTTTGGATGGGATTTTAAAGTTCCATTTGTCTTGATCATAACGTTGGGTCATAAAAAGATTGTTGGGCATTTTAGGTCAAAATGTAAGAGTCCCTCAGCTGCCCGATCCTGGGTAAAAAGCAGGACACTACTGAAAATGAGACGTTGCATCTTATCTGCTCTATCCTGGGTAAATGTGTAGTAAAAATGTGTACGAGCAAGACCTGGTACAACAGCAGTACCAGCGGTGAACATTTAACATTGGGAAATGTTTTGTCTATGTGTCTGTAATATGAGGCACAGTTGCTAAAATGATGGCTAGCCAGTCTGAAGAATTTAACGCTGTCAGTATAATTAGGATTATCAAGGATATATTCCTGAGACTCATATTGAAAGTCTGTTATCTTTTTTTATGCATACATGAGTGCAATAATCTCTTGTTATGAGTGTCTCTTTGTACTCACAGAGCAAGAGAACCACAAAGCTGAGCCTAGACAGTTCTAGTACCCACAGGACTCCTGATACGGAGTCGGATCTAGTTTCTGTTCTGTCCTTATGACAGCGCATACTGAAGTTTGTTCATTTATTTCAGTAGTATGCAAATGATCGAATGCTACACTGTTTTGTTTTTATGGGTCCTAAGG
Organism: Neoceratodus forsteri; assembly: GCA_016271365.2. Taxonomy (NCBI): domain Eukaryota; kingdom Metazoa; phylum Chordata; order Ceratodontiformes; family Ceratodontidae; genus Neoceratodus; species Neoceratodus forsteri. The sequence continues at coordinate 436,404,154 of CM057455.1, forward strand.
CCTGGCAGACGTGCCTGCTTCCCCCAGGCATTCTACTTCATTTAAATGACCCACCAAATTATCTCATATTCAGAGAAACTTGATTTTCAGTCTTTTTTAACCAGCATTTACATGTACTGTACAATAACACCAATTTTTGGGAAATTCAGTTCATTTCTGTTAATAGTAAATACAGCCAGCCTGTCGCCACTGTGGCAAGTTTGCCACTTGTGACATCAGCAGCCCGGGTTCATGCCCCAAGCCTGGATCTTTAGAGGTGAAGGATTGAGCGTCCCAGAGAATGCTCTCCATTTCTCTAGGGAGAAGCTAATCTCTACTACAGAACTGCCACCTGGTGACCACAGGTTGCAGTTCAGGCAGAGCTAATGGTGGGGGGTGGGGGGCTTATGGCTCTCTGTAGTGACACAGAGCAGTGTGTGCATGCATTTACAGCCCTACAGATATAATATATCTTTATCTCAGCAGGGGTGGTACTAAAGGAGACTAACATTCCCTAACCTGCAGCATGATACCCAGTACGCTCAGGCCATGTGCAGTCCACTGTTCCTCTCGGTACCCTTCAGTGCTTGGAGGGGCTGCCACTATCTGGACCTATCGTGGAGGGTTAAAAAGTGAGCTCTCTGGCCAACTCAGTGGTTTGGAGGGCTGAGGAGCTGTGGGGCTCACCTGCCACCAGTGACCTGGGTTTGCAAATGGGCCATGGTCGCGCCGGGGCTGTCTGAGGGAAGGATGATTGAGTATCCTGGGACAACTCTACTCCTTTAGGGAGGGGAGAAAGTGTGTGCTGCTGCTTAGATGCCTCCTAGCAGAGGCTGGGTGGCACCACAGAGGTTATCTACCTAGTTGGCCAGGAGCAGGCGCAGTGGCATCACTGCATCTTCACACAGTGCCTGAGCACCAGAGCATGTGTCGTGGTTCAGGTAAAGGGGAGGAAAAACTCCCCCGGAAGCAGATGATGGCAACACCTTGCAGGCTCCACACCTGTTGGTTCAAGAGGTAAAGTCTCAGGTGGGTGAGTGATGGGGCTGGAGGGTAGTTTTCAAGGGGGGCTGCTGAGAGTGGAATGGAGCACAGTACATGATGGGGGGGAGAGTGCTGCAGCTGGTGGAGACGGTGCTTGCTGCTCGCCTGTGGCAGATAGGGAGCTGGATTAGGATTGTAGGAAGCACAAATTAAAGGAAAAAAGATAATAGTAAATGCAGATTCTGATAAAGACCCGTAAATTCTCAGATTTTGACTTTTTGGCACTGTTTTCCTTTGTCCTTGCCTCTATTCCTCTGATCTCATTTCCCACAGTGCCATCCTAGAGTGGAAATCTGCACCAGCTCACTACCAGATGCCGGTAGATTTTTGTATAGGAGAAGGTAACATATAGGATAGTCTATGGGCAGCCGTTCAGAACAAGGCTGTTCTTACACGAGTGGTTATTGTGGCGACCGCTGACCTCGAGAGCAAAGCTCGAGAGGTCCGTCGGTTGCCACAGTAACCACGAGTGAAAACACACTTTTCTATGTAGTGTATGGTGTTTCTGCCACCGAAATTGTTTGATACAAAAACAAAAAGCAAGGGAGAACATGGACATAGATAAAAATTTTTACTGCCAACACGTTTCAACAAGCAACAACACACAGGGTTTTTAGAAAGTACATGTTGTCTACAAATGTTGGTCCTCTGAGCGATGGCTGCAGCTCTTTAGGTACTGTGGAGAACACAGACAAGGGAAACAAAATGGAAAAAAAAAAAAAGATTTTGGTAACTTAAATTGGTGATGGTCTAATGCAGCTCACAGTAATCGTCCACGGCAAATCCAAGTAAAAAAAGGGAATTATCTGCCACACCGCAACCTAACCCCCACCCCGTCAGTGAACACTACTGGAACGACATTTCAGTGATAATCCTTCTTACCCCCTTTGTGTTCTGGCTATACTCTAGATGCTATTGGAAATGCACATTTTGAGGAGTTGAGCAACCAACCAATTGCACTAACCTCATTCAGAATCGGAAGATGAATTCTGGATCACTGTGATTCGCATCTGTTTGTGGACTGCGGCTGAGCTCACAACTTGAGCGGTTACACCACAGTTGAAAATGCAGCCACTGCCAAATATTTGTAGATTGCCCAAGTCTGAGAAAGGATGACAGTTTCCTTGTACAGAACCACACTGCACTGTAGACTGAGCCAGTGACGAACCAGGGGAATCGGTGTGAGACACAGAATTTTTTGTAACACTGGAAAAGACCAGTGAGTTGCGCTTTTTGCTTCTCCTCTGAAAGGAAGGAATAATTGCTTATTGACTGAACGTTTCTGTGTCTTGACACCTGTGCAGCTTTGGGGTTGGGGGGATATTACTGTCCACCAGCCTCTGAATAGAGGTCTTGCGAATGGAGTGGTTTGTAATCTTTTTTTCGTCAGGGATCCCTGCAGCCAGCTTGATTGAGCATATCATCGAACGTATTTTATTAACACCCACTGTCATGGCATGGTACTACCATGAAAACCCCAGGCTTACAATTGAGATTTGGGGCCAAGTAAAAGGGCGCATCTGGTTCCAACATTGATACTCATCTCTCTGCTTTATACTTTAGATATGCTGCCACTGGGTCTCTTTCAGAATCTGGGTATTGATACATATGCGGCTTAACAGGCCACACATCGCTGGCATTAACATTTGAGTGGGTCTTTGTCTGCCGCTCGTTGTACTCTACATATGCAGTACCAGCTGTGTCAGAGCACAACTGCAGGTCATCCCACCTCAAATCATGTTGCTCGGTGGTTCTAAGGGCGAAATACAGCCCGATGTTTAAAAAAAAAAAAAAAAATGTTAAGTTAAGGAGGGCAGTTGGGTTTTGCATACCCCGAGTTCCAGTACTGTAGAGCTTCTCAATGTCTGCATCACAAGATACTGGGATGCATATCTAGGGGGATCAGTAGTAGGAGAGGAGGTTGTACTGCCCTTGTACAGGTCACTGGTAAGGCCGCATCTAGAGTATGGAGTTCAGTACTGGTGCCCACACCTCAAAAAGGACATTAACCTGCTGGTGAATGTCCAGAGGAGGGCTACAAAGATAATAGCCAGTCAGCAGGGTAAGGCATATGAGGAGAGGCTGAGGGCACTGAACATGTCCTCCCTGGAAGACAGGAGAGAGAGAGCGAGGATATGATTGGGACCTTCAAGTACTTGAAAGGAATAAATAAGGCTGATAAGGAGAGTTTCTTTAAGTTGAGTGGCAACCATAACACGAGGGGGCACAGTCTTAAGCTGGAGGGTGAGAGGTTTAGGAGGGAGGTCTGGAAGCACTTCTTCACAGAGAGGGTGGTGGATGCTTGGAATGTGCTGCCAGAAGAGGTAATCTTGTTGAAGACAGTGGGCAGCTTTGAGAGGCTGGGACAGGCATAGGGGGAGGGCAAGGGTCATGGGTAGGGAGTATGGGAGGAGTGGGGAGGGAGGGCAGGGACATTAGCTCTAGCTATGGACCCTGCAATAGGAGCAGACTTGATAGACCAGATGGCCTTCTTCTGCTGGCTTGTTTGTATGTTCATATGCACAATGTGGCTTGTTTACTTTTCCCGTGTTTTTTCAGGTATTTTCTGCTTTGCAGTTAGTGTTTTTATTGTCTCTGGGAAATATGTCTCTGCTGATTTGAAGATAAATTCCTTACACCCCGATTTCTCTAAATGTCTGTCAGCTCTCTGAAGCATTCCTCTGAGTGTTGATGACTCATATTCTGACCCATCTAAACGTCTTGCCATGTATATAAACTCTGCTAACAAGGGGTCTAGCTCCAGGGCTGGGATGTTCTTGAGAGCCCTATGTTCATCGTTGTCCCTTCAGAAACTGTGGATCTTGCGGATGTCATTTGCTGTTTTTTTTTTTTTTTCTTACTGTTTTTGTATTCTTCTGATCGAGAATGAACTGTTCATGATCAGAGAGAGGCCTGGACAGTACCATGGCAGCCATGGGTTAATAGATTTACTTGTTGAATGCAACACTGGTATCACACTGATTATTTACCTGCATGGACTGACACACGGATGATGTGTTTGAAGTAGTTTTCGAGGCAGCGTTTAAATTTGCCGGTTCTGCAGTTGGGGACTTTGTTGTGTGTTACCATGACAACAGGTGCACGCATGGACAACACAGTGTGACGTGTGTACTGAAACAGAACGAAGTTTGGTTCTGCTGCAGTACAGATGTCACTATTGTTGCAGAACCACATTTTGCGAGCACTGATTTCTGTGTAGAAATGTGTTCCACCATACATAGCGTGTTTCCTACAGTGCATTCCAGGGCAAAGTGAGAACAAGAACAAATAAGTAACCTGATAAAGCTTATGAAAGAAAAGCAGTCATAATTTAATCAGTTCAGTTTTAAAAGGGGAAGTGCACAAGTATGATGTATTACAGTATGTTAACAGTTATTACCCAATGGAGTAAAGATAGATTTTTAGTAAGAAATTATAGCGGGAAAGGGAGTCGGCTGATCAGACTTAAGGGGAAATGCCATTTCAACAGTTCGATGTGCACTGTGGTTGGACTAGTTGAAAAGTCTGATTTTACTGGATTTTCCCAGTCACTCGCCCTGTTGGTTAGTAGCTTTACAACTAGGTTTGACACCTGTTATCCAGTGGGAACCTATATGTTTGCAGGGGTTAAAATAATTTTTATTTTATTTAGTTTTTGTTAACCGGGTGGGTGTACTAGCCATAAAATGACTATTTTCAGGCACGACCTGGGAGAGTACAATACAGCAAGAGCATTTTGCAACTACTAGCCAGCAGGGCTAGTGATTGGGGAAAATCCGCTAGCCCTACAGATTTTTCCACTAGCCTAGCTGGTGTACAGTACTTATTGAAATGTTACCTTCTTCAGTACAAGCCTGCAGGGCTAGTTAATGGAAAATCTTACTAGCCCAATACAAAATCTACCAGCATTTGGCTAGTGAGTCGGTGTTAATTTCAACCTGTGGTTTGTTTTAAAAGCCTTTGTGCTACTTTTCTGTGTGCTTCTGCAACCTATGTCATAATCTCCAAGCAGAAGAATGTTTCCTTATGTACTCTTCATCCTTAATTATTGGCTATGCACCTTCTGCTCTTACTGCCTTTTACCAACTGAAACAGATACATTATCTGATTAGCCTAAAGAGAACAGGAATTGATTTTTAATTGGCAGCTGTTTATAATGTTCCCATTTACAGAAAATATATTGATAAACCTGAACGATCCATATGTAACTGTACCTGAATTAAAAGTGATGCAAAAGCTGTATTGTTCGCTGTTTTGTTTTAATGGGCATCATTCTGTTACAGTTCTGTTCATTGAACCAGTGATCCAGAGTTTTAACTATGTAACAGTTTGTGCACAGAACCCTGCGCGTGGTTTTGATAGGACAGTAGGGCATACTGCGCATTCTGTACACAAACTGTGAGAGTAACATCTCTGTGCAGAAGGCTGTCCATTGAAAACACAGGTTTTCGCATCGGTGGGTTTTCAGGTACAGTTAAATATGGCTCATTAGGAGGCCAGTCTTTCATTTCTGTTACTAGAAACATTACCAACTGCTACCAAAGTAGAACACATTTCCTGTCCCCTTTAAAGTGAAGATGTGATGCGGAGGGAGTTCTTCACTCTTATCAAAAGGTTCATTAAAGTGCTTTTAAAAACGTTTTGAAAATGAGCCTCATAGACTTAAATGGGATGCATCCCTGTGCTCTGACTGGTTAAGCATCACAAAATGGGGGAGCGTGGGGACGGAGCAGGTAGACAAGGAAGCGGAAAGGGATTACCTGGCTGGCGGTTCGGCCACAGTTATGATCCCTTCCCTCTTTTACTGGACACTAGTAATTTTTGTAATTGTGGCACAGACTGACTGTCGCCCCCACAGGGAAATGGGCTATGAAGCCCAGAAAGGTATGGCACATATTTCCTTTAAAGAATACCTTATAGGGTCTAGAATTTCATAAATTGTTCCCTCTTCTCCAGTGTGAACACACTCAGATGCTTTAAAGATCAACTCTGCACTTCAGCACATCATGTTTTCATAAATAAGATTCTGCTGTTACAGTTTACTAGAGAGTACATTTGTTTTTCCATTTTCAGTGTTGCTTTCCAAGATTTACAGCACGTCAGTAGTCCATCTAAAAAGTCTGTATAGAAAACATTTGCTTCTTTCCTGTTAACCTCACAGTGCCTTTGTTTATGACATTATAGTGCTCACCATGACAACAGACTGTGATGTCACAAACAGCAATTGTGTGGTTAGCAGGGGAGAATCCGATACAGCTTGAAAGATTTAGTGAAATAAGTGCTACATTACCTGCAATATTTAGTAGACCAGCAGCAGGGGAAAAGTTAACAAAAAAAAACAAAAAACTAGAAAACAAAGTTAAAACACAATTGGTGTAAATCTAGTGTTTTGATTTTTATTATAACAGAGAGTTGCTCTTTAATCATTCTTTGTAACTGCTACTCCAACTCCTTAGCCGGCATGTTGTTCTGTGCCGTACCTTTTTCAGATTTTACTATGTCTTTGACTTGTGGTGACCACATGCCATGTGCACACAATACTTTTTTTTTTTTTTTTTAAATAGTGTATTAGAAAACAGATGTGCATACATTAAAAGAAATAGAATACATACACATTATTGTATCATTTCATATAGAGTATTGTACAAAGTATTAAAGCAGAATTGATCTATACAGGGGTCTATATAACAATCTGGATCATATGACAATCTGGTTCTTGGTGTCATAAAGCACAATAGGCCTGAGGATACCCAAAGGATCACATACTGATGCAGGGCTAAGGCCTAACCTTAAACACAGCCTACTACGAGGAGAATACTCAAAGGGAAAACGCCAGCCTTCACTGCATCAAGCAATGGGTGGCAAGTGGTAAAGAAATCAGGTAGTTTTCCCTGTGCACTCAACTGAGCTCTCTTTATAGACATATAGGCTTTTAAGTTCTGTGCCCATCTGGCAGTCAAAGGGGGGAGGGGGACAACCATTCCTGGGCGATTGTTCTCCTTGCATTTATAAGTGCTAGGGACCACAGAGGGTTATGTGCCCCTCGGCCAGGGTGGTCGGATCTGCTCCGAGTAGTTGCTCTAGGGGAGACCTAGAGGGAGTATAACCGAGCATCCCACTCATTATTTAATGCACAGAATGCCAGAAAGAGGCTATTTTAAGGCAGATTAAGGCCAAATATATAAAATCTGCCTCAGCCACCACACACTATGGACAGAGTTCGGACCTTGAAGCATCCAATTCATGCAACCTCATAGGGGTCATATATGCTCTATGTAAAAAGCTGAGCTGAATTTGTCATAGCTTATTGCTATGAGAGCAATTCACATAATGTGCACATGCCAGCCTCCAGGTGTGCCAATCTATAGGAAGGAGCAGATCAGTGCTCCACCTGTTTCGACTGATCTCTTGCTGTTGTAGGTGTTCCTGAATGGTGCAATACTATACTGAGAGGAGTTTTTGCCCCAGTTGGGGTCTAAAGAGCTCTTCCTCCAAAGGAGAGGGCTCGGACCAACCATGCTCCATTGACAAGGAGGCACCACATTTTTGGCGAATCCTCAGATATAGAAAGAAGTCCCCTGGCTGTATTCACCATTCATTACTGAGTGTTGCAAAGCTTTTCAAAGCCCCCCCCTTCATATAACTGACTAACTGCTACAAGCCCTTTTTTCTTCCAAGCCCAGAGCCGCTGTATCACAGCAGGAGAGTGACTGCCCCTTTTTCGCATTGCCACAAGCAAACTTATATTAGGGGACATATTGCCTATGTACCCAATACACTGATGGGCCTGTGTCCATATTTGCAGTGAGGTGGCTGTGAAGGGATTAGTCACCAGGTCCACCTCAAGGATTTCCAGGGTGCCAGCCAGAATGTCATTTCTGAGGTTCCCTCTGAGCATGTCCTCTTCCAATCCCAGCCATGGACAGCCCAAATCAGCATCACCTGAGGGTAGAAAAGCTAACTGTGCCGCCCAATAGGAGGCTTTGAAGTTTGGTAACCCCACTCCTCCATGCTGCAGAGTTGTTCGTTTAATTTTTGCCCTCCCACCCTGCCAGAGAAATTTATTTATAATGGCATCAAGTTATTTAAAATGAGTTTGAGGAATCCTAATAGGGAGTGATTGGTGTATGTATAGAGGACCCTTGGCAGGATAGTCATGTTGACCACCCCAATCCTACCCAACAGGGAAAGAGGCAACACTGACCACCTGCCACAATCCTCAGTTATTCTAGTGAGGAGAGGTCCAAAATTCAGGGTGCACAAGCGACCAACAGACACCGATGGCTGTATCCCTAAATACTTTAAGCTAGAAACCATTTACAGTCCCCCAAGGTTGGCTGTTAGCTGGGCCTTATGTTGGGAACCTACTGGGAGCAGTTCACTCTTGGACCAGTTAACACGATGGCTTAAGATCTGACCAGAAGATTGCATTAGGTTGTGGACCGCGGGGAGATCCTGGACTGGGTTCTGTAGGTAGAGGAGCTGGGCATCAGCGTACATAGTGATTTTGTGTTCCTGTCCACACCTCACAAACCCCCTTATTCCTGGATGGGCTCTTAGGGTCATCCCCTGAGGTTCTAGAGAGATAGTACATACAAGAGTGGGGATAGAGGGCATCCCTGCTGGTTGCCCCTCTCCAGAACAAATGGCGCAGAGAGCGATCCATTAACCAAAACCTGAGCCTGTGGGTGAGTGTATAGTGTGCATACCCATGAACAAAAAAAAGGTCCCACCCCCCCATCCTATGCATGGTATCAAATAAATACCCCCAACTCCACGTGGTCAAAAGCTTTTTCAGCATCCAGTACTACCATAGCTGCTCCATGGGTGTGCTTACTCTGTCCCCACCGGTATATTATGTTCAGGGTCAGTCTAATGTTGTGTTTCCCCATTCTTCACTTAGCAAAACCTGACTGGTCCTGGTGGATTACATTGGGCAATAAATGATCTAGATGAGTAGCAAGGGCTTTAGCCACATTTTTTTTTAATCCTCTGTTAACAGTGAAGTTGTCCTGTAGGAGGAACATTGGTGGGGTCTTTGCCAGGCTTTAGCAACACTGTGATTGTGGTGGACCGTATGGAGTGGGGTAAGTCACCCTTGGCCAAGCTTTCCTCAACCATATCAAAGACAGGATCCAGAAGGACAGCATGAAATGTTTTAAGGAAATCCGTGGGAAGCCAATCTGGGCCAGGGGCCTTTCCACTTTTAAGGGCCTTAAGGGCTATCAGTATCTCTTGTTTGGACAAAGGAGTGTCCAACTCTGCATCCAGAGTCCCATGAATTTTGTGGAGAGGGATCCCTACAAAGAAAGAGTCAAGGTCATCCTGACTGGGGTTTTACTCAGAGGTATGGAGGTGGCTATAAAATTCACCAAAGGCCTTCCCAGTCTCATTGGAGCATTGCACAAGGTCCCCATAGAAACATAGAATTTGATGGCAGATAAGGACCGCTTGGCCCACCCAGTCTGCCCATTTCCCTACCTAATGGATTAGCTGTAGATCCTAGTTAACCAGCAGCCTACTTCTTCCTACCCCCACCCCCTAGAATTGCCTTATGACTGTCCCATGCATGCTTGAATTTCACCACTGTTTTTGACTCCACAGCCTCCTCCGGAAGGCCGTTCCATGCATCCACAACCCTCTCTGTGAAAAAATACTTCCTTAAATTACCTCTGAGCCGCCCTCCCATCCTCAAATTGTGCCCCCTTGTTCTTGCACACCTTTTTTTTTTTTTTTTTTTGAAAGATGCTACCCTCTTGGACTTTGTTGATTCCCTTGAGGTACTTGAAAGTTTCTATCATGTCCCCCCTCTCCCTCCTTTCCTCGAGGCTATACATATTAAGCTCTTTAAGTCTCTCTTCATATGTCTTCCGGTGCAGACCCTGCACCATTTTGAATTACCCTCCTCTGGACAGCTTCCATCCTGTCTATGTCTTTGTGGAGATTGGGTCTCCAGAACTGCCATGATACTTCAGATGGGGTCTGACCAGCTGTCTGTACAGAGGATAATAACTTCCTGTTTTCTACTGGTGATGCCTCTCCTGGCATCCCAGTATCCCCCAACCCTCCTTGCTGCCCTCTCACATTGCTTGCCCACCTTTAGGTCATCTGATATGACTACCTCCAGGTCCCTTTCCATTTTTGTTGTTGTTAGTATGTCACCCCCCCACTGTACTCTTCCCCTGGGTTTTTGTTTCCCAGGTGCATTACCTTGCACTTCTTAGCATTGAATCTAAGCTGCCATACACTTGACCATTCCTCTAACCTTGCCAAGTCCCTTCTCATCCTTTCCACTCCACCTTGTGCATCTATTCTGTTGCAGATCTTTGTGTCACCTGCAAAGAGACATACTTTTCCTTCCAGTCCTCTGCAATGTAAACATAAAGACATTGAAGAGGACGATCTAATACTGAACCCTACGGTGCCCCACTAGTAACCCCTTTCTTCAAAGTGGACTCCATGTACTATTACTCTCTGTGTCCTATTCTCCAGCCAATTCTTTTCAGGCCGTCATCTTGGGACCCTCCCAGGCTGACTAACTTGTATATTAATCTTTTGTGTGGGACTGTGTCAAATGCCTTGCTAAAGTCTAGGTAGGCCATGTCCACAGCCCTCCCTAATCTACTACTTTGGTCATCCAGTCAAAGAAATCTATCAGATTCGTCTGGCATGACCTTCCGCTTGAATCCATGCTGCCTTGGGTCCTGCCCTCTGGCCTCTAGATACTCGACAGTTCTTTCCTTCAGAAGTGATTCCATCATTTTCCCTATCACTGAGGTTAAACTAACAGGTCTGTAGTTTCCTGCTTCTGCCTTGCTCCCACTTTTGTGAAGGAATCACATCTGCCCTCCTCCAGTCCTTAGGTACCACCCCATCCTCCCATGATTTGTTAAAGAGGGTAGTCAGTGGTGTCACTAGTTCTACCCTAGTTCTTTTAGAATTCTGGGATGAATCCCATCAGGCCCCATTGCTTTGTCCACCTTCAGTTTTAAGAGTTCTTTCAGAACCCTTTCTTCTGTAAATGGACTGGTACCAGCTTCTGTATCCAGAGTGTTCTACTGTTTGTTTTAGGTACCTCCCTCTTCCTTTGTAAATACTGAGCAAAATATTTGTTTAGTATCTCTGCCTTTTCACAGTCACCCTCTGCCCACCCTCCCTCCCTTTATTAAGCCTCACTATCCTCCTTTGTTCTTCCTTGCTCCTGATGTACCTATAAAGGGTTTTATCCCCTTCTTAACTGAGTTGGCTGTCTTTTTCCTCGGTTTGGGCCTTTGCTGTTCTGACTGCCTTCCCATCTTCCTTTGCTTTAACTGATACAGTTCTCTGTCCTGCTCCTTCTGTGATTCCTTGTACTTCCTGAATGCTTTCTTTTCTCTTGAACCTTCACTGCCACTTCCTTTGAGAACCATAGTGGTTTCTTACATTGTTTCGTTTTGTTTATTTGCTTCACACAAAGGCTTGTTACCTCTGTGATGGCAGTTTTTATTATTCCCCATTGTTCTTCCACCCCTCCTTCCTGCCCATTTGCTAGTGCATTCCTTAGGCACTCACCCATTTTGGCAAAGTCAGCCCTCCTAAAGTCCAGTACTTTTGCTGTTGTATGGCTTGACTCTATTGCTGTGTTTATTGTGAACCATACTGTTCGATGGTCGCTAGTTCCCAGATGGCTACCCACTTCTACATCATGTGTATTACAAATCTGTCCCACAGTGCGCTCTAACTCCCTGCGTTTCAGCTGCCATGCTAATAACTTACCTGCCCAATCCCCATCAAAATATGCCCCGCCGGGCATTGGTTAACAAGATGGATCGCTCGAGCTGGGTGCTCGACAAAGTATTCAATTTCCATTTTAATTTCTGGAGGACATTCTAGAGGGAAATGGAGGGGTTCAACCTATGTGCCTCTTTGCATGCCTCAGTTTTAGCCCTCCAGGAGGACAGTTCCTTTGCTCCAGTCCCCTTCCGATGTGAAGCAAAGATGGTTTAGCCTCTAATTTAGACTTTCAGAGCCTCCCATCTGGTTCCGTGAGTAGTCTCCCCCTGCCATTTACCTGAAGAAATTCCTGAATACATTCACTCAGAAAATGTACATATTCCTGATCCTTCAGAAGTAGTGAGTCTAGTTTCCAGTTTCTCGCCACTCTGGATTCCCCAGTACCTCTGAGGGTGACATAGTGGATGGCATGGTCCGAAATTAAGATCGAGAGGTAGGTCGCCTCCCCCATGCCCACCAACAGGGGCCTAGAGATGAGAATTCTGTCAGTCCTGGCGTATGAATGGTGTACATGCGAAAAGAAACTATAGTTCAGCCCAGTGGAATTGGCATGCCGCCAGACATCTATAAAACCCAACCCTGTTTGCAGCTCTTCTAAGGCCTTAGCATTCCTACGATTTGGGCAGTGGGGATCTATTAGAGCAGGTCCATAACAGTGTCGAGGACCTGTTAGTTCCCCAAGATCCGGAGCCCATCCTATCTGAACATATCCAGGGCTAGTTTTGGAAGAAGCCCGGGGAGTCAGTATTTGGGGCATATACTGAGCCCACCAAGAACACTCCTTTACCTATAATATTGATTTTCACTAAGGCATATCTACCTGCCTGGTCTACCAATCTGTCCAAAATCTGAACAGGTAATCCCCATGGGATCCATATCGAAGTTTCTCGTGCCTTTGAGGAGAAAGTGGCCGATACCCACGTACGACCCATGAACCTAGCCGTCTATTGAGCCTCTGTGGGGAAGAAAAGGGTCTCCTGCAGTAGTACAATTTGCCCCTTTGCCTTGCGTATTTCTGCCAAAACCTTCCTTTTCAAAATAGACTTAAGGCCATTTATGTTCCAGGACACACACTTAATATAATCAGTCATGACTATCTCTCATATAGACACCTATAATACTAGCTGTATGGAAAAGTTGCACATCTATAACTGGTTTTCCCCCAATAGTTGTGGAACAATGTACCAAACAACCCCCTTCCCTCCACCCACCAAGAATTCTAACAAAATTCCAAACCAGGATTCCCAACCCACTGCCATTGTCACAGAGTCAGTGCCGCAATGAGTAGACACTCAAGTTGGGTGCAACAGACAGCATTTAAAGACCACCCCAGGGTGGCTCCCATCACTGGCCCCCTGTGACATCCACGATGAACTAAGCACCCCCAGGACCCCCCTCCCTCCCATTGTAACAGTCCCCCAATTGTCAGTAACTGCACTGACCCTCTCCCCAGGCAAAGTGGGTCCAACATGGACAACTGGAACCCCCACCCCCATGGGCAGGTCTAAACCAAGAGTTCCCTCTGCACACAACAGACAGAGGGCGAACATGAGGCCTACCATAAAGTGATCATCAAATCGGTGGGACACCAAATGCAATTTTAGACAAAAAAATACAACAGTGAAAAGCTAGATTTAAGATAATAAACAAAACTGAAGCTCTAAGAACACACACAAAGATAGCTCAAAAAGATGTTAAAACAGTACAACTTTGTGAGCACAACTACAAGCTTGTAACTGGTTTCCGAGTCATCACTACAATGGTTAGAGATTTAATAAAAACCCTTTATAATGATGACCAGAAAGGCTCTCCATGGGTAAACCCCTACAGTAAACACGAGAGGCCCAAATCAGAGACCCAAACTCCCATTGTTACCTGTGCCCCCAGGCATGATCGAGTGATGCTGTGTACACGGTGCTACCAACTGCCAAGAAGAAGCATTAGCTTTAAGGATGTGGAGCCTGGGATCGAGCAAATAGCATACGAGGTGATTATTCGGGCCACCCCAGACAGACTTACAGGCTTCTTAAAGTTCCCCATACCGCACACACCGGGGCAAGAAACAACACAACTGGCCCACTGAACACGGCACTCAGTACGATGGTGAGCCTGTGGTCTGCCTAGAGTCATAATCCAGACAGTTACAGGTGCGGACAATAAATCGGGGATATATGAAAGAAAAACATGCCTAAAACTGTCCACTGATATCCAGGAAGGGAGGACCCCACACCAAGTACAGTAAATAAAGCCCACGAAACAGCATAGGGCCCAAGTACTGCAGCGGGCTGCACCTTAAATAGTAGCTGCTGGCTTACCCGCTGTTACCCGCGTCCCCAGACACGGTTGGGAGGAATTGCTAGGAAAGAGAAATAGAGGGAAAAAAAAAAAAAAACAGAAGCATACTCCCCGGTTGCAACGAGAAAGTGAAGGCTTGCTGGGGCCCAATTCTATGGCTGCTTAATTTGCCCTGAAATGTCCCAGAGTCCAACTATGCAGCCCCTCTGTGACGGGAGGACACAAGAGCCCGAGGATAGCAAATAAATAAAACAGCTTGCCACTTATATATTGGTGAAGGCACCAAATTCAGGACGGGTTGGAGTGCCCTGCTTCCCTCCTGGTCTCCTCCTTCACAATCCACTGTTCAGCAGCCTTGGGGCACATGAAGTACTGAGGACTGTGGCCGGGTCTGTCCACTCACAGGCTTGAGGGGTAAAGAAATGAAAACGACCAGCCAAGTTGGTGTTATTTAGTCTTGTCTTGATTGAATCTTTGTCGCCACTTCTGGAGAGCCCTACTATAATCTTGATAGATGTAGACTTTAACATTCCCAAATGAAATCGGGCCTGCATTCTTTGCCTTCTGCAGTACTACCTCCTTATCAGTATAGCGGGGATATCTGATTAGGCAATGGTGGGGCCAGTTGCCCGGCTTCGGAAGGGGGTCTACATGATGCGCTCTCTCAATTTCATAGGCCGAACATTCTTCTGGGAGGCCTAGCTGTTCTACCAGCCAGTGGTGCAGCCCTTTAAGTGGATTTCAGCCTTCGGTAGCCTCCAGCAGTCCAATAATTCTAATGTTGGACCTCCTGGAGTGGTTTTCCTGCTCGTCGGTGTGCTCCTTCAGTTCAGCCAGCGTAGAAAGAAGCCCATTCCTTTTGGCTGAGACCCAGGCATAGGAGTCCTCCAGCTTTCCCACCTGGCGCTCAAGTTCCTATACCCAAAAGGCGTGCATCGTCTAGGTTCGGACAGGCTGGTGACCACTGTTTGGAGGTGGGTTAGCTTGGCGGTGATATTCATAAAACCGGCTTTCGTCTCGTGCTGCATTTGCAGCAGTGTGGATAGTACTCCTTCAAGCGAATTTTTTTTTTTTTTTGTGATGGATTCCATGGCATGGTCATGCTGATGTCCCACACACTCGGACTCGAGCTCCCATGGCCCAGGGCTCTGCGCTCCACCTGCACTTCATCTAGACTAATTTTGTGAGCTAAATGGCAGCTTTGCCTGCTTGTTGTTTTTGTTTTCCCAAAGCCATCGTAGAAGCCTGAGGTGTCCGTTGCAGTTTAAGCTATTAGAGAAGCAATAAGTAGCTGTTAAATACAAGTTAATGTTGGTGTCCCAAGGAGCTGCGCTAGCAAGCATCTGCCATCTTTGCCAGCCAGCCGACAGGAACCTAGCATACGATACTTTGAAGCATGGTCTCACCAGGGTCCTATATGGTGGCAAAAATCACTTCCCTGGATCTGCTTTCCACTCCTGCCCCATACAACCTACTGTAGTGTGCAATTAGCCATCCTTAGTACCATAGGACACTGATTGTAAAATCTCAGTTTCTCGCTATGTCCCTTTTGTGGTCTGTCTCTGCAAGTTCCTTCCCATGATTTATATATTGTATAATTTTATTTTTGACCCCTAGGTGCAGGACCTTGAGTTTATCCTCACTTATATTAATACAGTGGCAGACGATCAGGTGGTAGAGATGCCACTAGACACAAAGAAACTGTTAAATACTTGCAGGTTCTGACGCTTGGAGGAATGGGGTGGCACTAGACAGCAGGGATGGGTTTCTTAATGCCACGGAGGGGATCAGAGGGTGGAGGTGCGCTGAACACCAATGACATAATTGTTTCATGTGGGGGTTGGGAGGGTGGGGGCAGCTGCATGCACGCTGCCTGCCAGCAGGGCCTTGCACCTTGTTAAGTTGGGATTTGCAAAGGTGGTAACATGCATCTGTTTGGTGGCATTTACCGCCTGTGAAAACTTCTGAATTTGGCGCTGTGCCCATATGCAGGGGACGACCCCCTAATTTGTATGGGTGCAGCGGTAAATTAGTGCTCTGGCACTAATGGTTATGCCTGTGCTGTGGTGGTGTCTGAATATAGTCCCCACCCACAAATCTGGCGCAGAATTGGTTAGTATAGGCTAACACCCCATAGCGCCTGGGCTAAGTTTTGAATATCTGGCCCCAGGAGTCCAGGCAGTCATTCAGCTTGTTCAGGTCCTCCTGTGGTTTGTCCCCATCTGCAAGACAAGCGTGTCTTTAAAGCAGCTGAAATTAAATGTCCCTAATGAAGAATTTAAGACTGTTTTAAATAGATTACTGGTAAATCAAACTCTAACTAGAGCCAAAAATAACTGCTAAATCATTAACCTGATACGAGTAGCTTGGGCTGTTTTTATAAAAAAAAAAAAAAAAGAACAAAAGGTGGTATTTGTGTTTCACATGTTTAAAATGGATAACTTTAGCTTCGACAGTGCTAGGGGAATAAGTGAACAAACGAATTGTATTCCTGCTCACATTGTCATTCAGTGCAAATAATTTCAAACTGGACTGTTACATTGTATTGTTACCTAAATAGTGAATACAGTGGTAACATTGTTTGAAAAATACAGTAAAGAAAAACCTTCAGAAATTACTTTTATACTTTTCTAGTTACGTAAATGTCTGCAAGGGAAGGGGAGGGCTCTGAATTGCAACAAAGAAGGAAATGCGTCTGTGTTCTGCTGGTCTTACTTATTAGCAGCTTGATTAGTGTAAGCTGGTTGGGCATTTATTGGAAATTATAAAGTGGATCTGAGGATACTGTGCCCTGATTGGTGGTCTGATACTTTACTCCATGGGTTTCTACATAACCACTGCATAAAGTACCAGCCGACTGCACATAAAAAGTAAAAACAAATCACTACACCCTCCCGCGAGTTCCAGCCCAACCTGTAAGCTCCACTATCTTTGTTACCAGTTATGTACTCCTATTCCAGTAATGAAAATTGCTCACTCACTGCTACTGACCAGCCTAACGAAACAATAAAAACAAAAAAAAAAAACCCTGTAAAATTACTTTCCGTGCCACAATACCTCATGTTCACCACTTGTTCTCTTCCTCTCAACTCTGTCCTGAATAACGACGCCATTACTGGCGTTCGCTGTACACAATCACAGTGGTGGCTCTGCTCCTGAACCCCACTCGCAGCATACCTCTCTGTCTTGGTGCATAGGCAGGGTGTTTGTCTGCGACACCGACGACCCAGGTTTGGAAATGGACTTGGGACGTCAAGGCTGGCAGGGAGAAGAATTGAGCATCCGGGACTGCTCCTCCTGGGGGGCTGTGTGTCCAGCATGCTATGGACCCTAGCAGAGGCTGGGGAGCTGCAGTGCCGGCACCATATCATTGGGGGCGGGCGGATGCTGGCCAACACTGCATGTCTCTGCCCCTGATGCAGTACACAAAAATGCCATCCCGAGTGTGAAGCCCTGCTCTGCTGCTTCCACTGTCTACGTACCCTTGGGGTGGGGCCCAGCTCCTGTGGCCCCACCCTAGGGAAATAATCAGGAACCAAGCTACGTGGGCTTTGGGAGGGCCACACCCAGCTCTGCCTGGGGTAAGCCTGGGCATGGGAGGCAGTGGGAGCAGGAGTTGAGCCCTTGTGGGGGGATCGGGAGCCAGAAAAAAAAAAAAAAAAAAAGCATGGCTGTCTGTCCTAAGCAAGCTACTCGGTGCTGCTGTCTGTTGCTGCCTCTTGTGCCTCCGTTTGCTTCAGTAGTTTCTCCTGGCAGCCCATTAATTTACCTGCACTAGGAGAAGCTTCAGGCTGCAGTGCCTCGGATCTCAGGGCAGCAGGAAGGCTGTCGGGGGTAACTCTCCATCAACCAAACCATATTCCCCTATTCTTTCCAGCAACAAGGACCATTTTAAATACAGAGTAATGATATTTACACTAAAAATCAATAAAAATGTTTTTACAAAGTATAAAAAAAAAATATAAAAATGTATTTTGTTAAACCTTTACTTCCTACCAGTTTGTATAATTGCAGTAATCCACTCCATGGATGCTGGGGTTTACCCACTTCTGGTATGGTTGTCACTTGGCCTGCAGCCTTGTGACCGAACCATACCAGGCATTGGTAAATCTTAGCCCAACACTGTGTCATGGGTTATTGTTTAATAATACCACATGATCAAATAATGACAAGGCTGTCTGAGCCCTTTGGAGTGGGGGACCAGATGTTCGCAGTGAAGCCAGCAGCAACAGCTTCCCAGTGTGAAGTACGCAGCCTGCACTGATATCCCTGCAGCTGCATATAACAAATCAAAGGAAAGTTCACCATCTGGAATAAGAAGGGTTTTCTCTCCTTGGTTAAAGAATAATCAGAACTGGCTCCAACCCCGCCTTTTGTTTCCTTTTTTATTAGATAGCTAGTACAAGTAGAACACGTGCATTGTCATGTAAAATTAATTAATAAACTTCATATTTGCTTTTATGAGATGACATAAAATTACATCAACTTCTTAGAGAAACAGATGTAGCTAGTAAATAGGACAATTATGGTAGGAGTGGATCCTGCTACATTTTTGCTGCATCAGTGTGACATATCCAAGTAATGTAAATATAATTAGCTAAATCCTTATTGAAGTCGCTGTATACCACAGTCATTTGACAAAAGTCCTGGAAAAATATCTGATGTTGGGTTGAATAGCCTATAAACAGCATTCTTGATAGATGCTTTGGGGTTTTATTTATGAGAGCATTACTGGCTAGGTTAATAGGACCCAGATAGAAGCTACTGTCATATTCAGCATTTCTTGCCGCTGGGTATATTTGTCATGTCACGGGAGAGCTGAGCTGCTGTGTTAAGTGAAGTACAGCATTTGGTGATGTAGGGTCTTTTAATGGTTTGGGATTAGCCAAGTGCCCCCACACCTCAAAACAGGCTTCTGGGTGAGCAGAGAGCTAGGTTTTGTTCATGAGAATTTTTATTTTTTCTTTCTTTTTCATTCCCTCGTGGTTGGCCCTCCTTTCAACGAGGGCCCCAGCCCCATCATTGCCAGCCCGCCATCTTCCCTCAGGGCTTGCCCCACCTGATGGGGTTGGCAGGGTACACCAAGCCCTGCCTCGGAACAGATCTGGTTCTGGTTAGTGTGCCCAGTTGGTCAGGTGTGGGCCTGTGGGTGCTTGTCGTGATCCTTCCGGTGACTTTTTTCCCTCCTGTTTTCACCCCCAAGAAGATGTGACATTATGATGCATGCCACATGCTCCTGTGTGGCATGTACTGACATTTGCCATGCCTCCCAACCTTCTTGGCCTGGGCTGCCTTTCCCCCAACTTCCACCAGGGACGAAGCAAGGTTCAGGCTGTGCCCCCCCCTCCCCAGAGAAGTGCAGTCATATGAATGCTCGACCCTCTTCCTCCTCCCCCCGCCAGGCCTCCAACAGCCCGGATTCCCTTCCGAACCAGGGTCGTTGGCATTGGACAGCAGGCAGTTGGCGAGAATTTTTGGTCCTCATTTTACAACTTGGAATTGGGTTTGAAGGATCAGGTCTTAAAGCTCAGTGCCCACCTCCCATGACCCCCTCTTGACCAAAGGGTGTCAGGGAACAGTCAGAGCTGTAGTCTGACAAAGCTGGTGGAACAGGATGTGATATAACATGATTTGTTGTTGGACTCATGGTCTCTCTCACTCTCCCATTACTGCTGGGGTCAGTGCGTCTCTTCCTCCTCTTGAAGATCTGGCCCAATGAGTTCATCCAGCATGCTTTGTCCTGCTTGGCTTGGGATGCTCAGTGGCATGGGATCTTTCAAAAGGCAATCTTTATAGACCCTCACTCTTTGGTCTTGGTGCCGGATGCATTAGAACCTCATGGGAGTTGGAATATTTGGAACTGGAAGCCCGATGCATATGGTGCCACATATGTTGAGAGCATAAATAGTGGTGCAGGCCCCAACCACCTCAGTTCCTTTTTTCTCTACCCAAGAGCACATTCGTTGGGAGAATCCCTGGACAGTCTTGTCCCCAGCAGAAAACTGAGTCAGTTTTTTCACAGACTACATTACTTCTGTCCCAGGGTACAGTTAAGGTGCAGAGTACAGTGCCTGTTCTCTCAGAACAAACCTGTCTTCTGCAGTTTTTTTTTTGGCGGTATGAACTTTGTGGTGGAGCTTTTCAGTGTTATCACTGGCAGCCTTGGTGTCGATGTCGCTGCCGGCCTCGATGCTGAGCTTTCATAGCTTAATTTTTATGTAGTATACTTCTTTCTTGTTTATTCTGCATGATTTTCATGCAAGTCTGTATTTTCAATGCAGATGTGTGTCGTTTCTCGCATTTTGTGCTATTTCTCACGTGAACCTGCTGTACTTTGTATGGCTATGGTGCTACGCAGTTAGTGCCTTATGCGTGCAATTTACTTTATTCTCAGGCATCTTGTATTGTATTTTGCATAAGTCTGCATTGGTTTGTCCTAGAAGAAACGTCAGGCAAGTTATGTCTTTTTGTTTTCACATCTTGCAATTTTTTTCTTGCAAACTTGCCTAATTTCGCTAGCAGTTTTAGGCTATTTTTATGTATAATTTTTCTGCAGTTTGCGCTGTTTTCACACAAACTCTTGTTATTTTTACCTCTAGGCTTACCACATCATGCTTTAAAGTTTGCCAGCTGTGGAGTTTCTTAATCTACAAGTGTTCATCTCCTGAGGTTTGCCCTGTAGGTCCATGTCAGACTTTTTATTGCCCTGGTTATGTGACCTGGGGCATGCTCTTGGTTTGGTGTCCTCGTCCCTGCCTGTATCCATTTCCCTTGCTTAAGGAATTCTCATGTTTTTTTTTGTTCCCCCATTGTTGTTATCCTATGCCCTTTGGCGAGCGCTGGCTTCCTGAGGTGGGTCTTACTCTCTTCCATGGAGCTTCCTGGTCACTGTTGACCAATTTACTTTTTTTGCATTTGGCCTCAGTTGTGTTGAAGCATGGGGTCCTTTTTCTTTGGGAAAGGATTTTGGGAGGATTACCCTTTGGCAAAATCTTCACCCCAGCTTTTTCCTAGGGTTCTGCTAAGCATTTTGTGCCCCTCTGTTCACCACTTAAGGCACGTTATGTGAGGTACGTCACAATATCACAGATTCATGGTATGCCGTGGTATCAGAAATTATGGTATTGATACAGTGGAAAAGTTCAGATACTGGTAATTGCAATAACAGGGATTCCTGCACACCTATTTTCAGGCTTTTCAACAGATTTGTACTTCTCAGGAAGGATGGTCCTGAGCACAAAAGTTTGAGGAGACTTATGTGTGTGTATACATAAATGACTGCTTTTGTAAGACTGTGGTATTATGATAAGTGCAATATTACATGTGATGATTGTCAAACCATCATTATTTCATGCTGTGACTTCCCCCTAGTTATGCAGCTCTCTTGGAGTCCTTCCCATGTGGAGATTGCTTATGGGTCATTCTCAGCTTGTTGGGCTCTATCTTACGTGTGTGACTTGTCCTTTCACGATCTTTGTCTTCTTGTGAACTGCATTTCTTCTATGTTGAATATTTTTCTCTGCAAACTGAAACCTAGCACATCATTTATCAACATGATCTTTTACACAACGACATCCAGTTGTTGTTTGCACGAGTTTGTGCAATGTAGGAACACCTATTTTGCATGTTATTATCTTAGGTGGCTAAAAACTTAAAGAAATTAACTGTCATGAAACATTTTAATAATTAAGCAATAAGGTAGGAACAGGGGTTATGTTAATGTTCTAGTTAATTACCCCCTTGGGGTGCCAAGTGCCACATGCCACTAGGGGGTGATTAACTTGAACATTAACATAACCCCTTGGAGTACCTTATTGCTATTATAAAAGGAGAACAGGTTACTTCAACCCTACCATTTAGTTTTCTTAGTTTTTTTTATCTTATTGTACAGCCAAAAAGTTGCTAAATAGTCCTTCCACCCGTTTAGTTGGTAGCTGTGAGGCACATGCACATCGGACCTTGGGGACAGAGGGAGTAACCTGGCAAGTGACACCACATTTTGTGCATGGAAATGAGTAAGCCCTGACTGTCAATTTAACATTATTTAGGAGCATTATTATTAGAGGTAACAAATGAATATACAGTATTGCCAGTCGGGATCAATGTTTTCCATGACAGCATTGCCGTGGGTGACAGCTGTGACTCCGCTGATTTTGACAGCTTGCCCCCGTCCCTGATATCAGCATTCCTACTATGGAGCCACTCGCAGCTGTTTTACCGACATCTAATGTTCCTGAAGAGGTGCCAACTGTAATGCTAGAAGACCATTTGCACATCTGAATGACAGCCCTGGTGCTTCCCTATTTGTTGCTGATATCAGGGAGGGGGGCAAGCTATCAAAATCAGCAGACTCACTTGCTGCAATACTGTCAAGGAAAATATCTATCTCGACTGGCAGTACTGTATAAATGAAAGCTTCATTTGTTACCTCTAAAAAGAAACTGGTGGACATGTGAAATAGTACTTTTATGTTTAACTTTCTTTTATTGTTAAACGATCGTGAACAGCTGATGCAGTCATCAAGGTTACCACTGGCAGTCAGCGCAGTTCAATGGTGGCTGTTTAGAATGTCTATTCAAAGCATTCATTCAAACATTGACTCTTGTTTTGTGATATCTGTGTGCATGTGAAGGGGCTCTGGTGGCATGTTAGTAAAAGATTAACGCAGGACTACTGGAACCTCATCTACCAATAGGAAAACATATTCCCCCCCCCCCTTTTTTATGGCGTTTTATTCTAAAACAGTTCATAGATTTTTATAAAATAAAACAAAATAAATAAAATGGTGTAGAATTAAAAAGTCATAGTTAAATGCATTAAAAATTGTTAAAAGTAGGAGCGTTTGTGGCGTTTCATGAACTCATGTGAGATTGACATATTGAAGAAATTGTTTAAAAGGACAGATTTGCTGGCCCAGTGGTGCTGAGGCTGAGGTGCTGGATGCCTTACCTCACATCACAATGCCAACCTGGGTTTGAGAATGAGCCTGGGTAGGCCGGAGAGCCAGCATGGGGGAGGGAGGGCAGGATTGAGTAGCGAAGGCAGCTCTCCTCTCCGTGGAGGACTCTGTCGCCACGTAGTTTCACTGCCCTTGGATGGGGTCTGCAGGCAGTGCAGTTGAGTGGGCGGCAAGCAGTGGGAGGGCATCCCGGTACTGCGGCGTGCGCGTGCCTCCGGGATGGGGCTGGGAGAAAACAGGTAAAAAATTGGGGTTAAACTATAAAAAAAAAAAAAAAAAGACAAATTTTACTGGGTATAAAAGTATTTTTTTTGTAAAGATAACTCTCATCACAGTACAAACTTCAGAAACACATGATGTTTAGAAAAAAGTCATCATTCATTGATGCTTTCTGTTCTTTTGTTTTAATTTTAATTGAATATACAGCCTCTTGAAAATTTCAGTGATAACTTATCACATTTGTAATGGTATTCCTTACTGGTTTAAAAAACACGCTATGCACAAACTGTTTTTTAGAGTGAAATGTTTGCTGTTTTAATCTAAATGAGCTGTGTGTACGTTTCAGTACATCTGTTATGTAAAATGGAAAAAGCATAATCCTTGACAATGAAATCGGTCTTAAAATTGTTTTTCAGTTTGCCCTGTGATGTGAGTTAATCTTCATAAAAAAACTCTTTTTATGCATGCAACTTAGTCCTCGTTTCACCATGTCAGTGTCATATGCTTTAATGCACTGTCCATCCGTTTATCTTGCTGAAAAATTTAAATGCTTGTAATTTAGCCTTTTAATGATATTGCATTATAATTAATAAAATCAGAAACTTCATTATGGTTTAGAATTATCTAAATTAATGCAGTGCAGAATAGGAACATCTTGGGGATGCGTTTTCGTCTGCCTACCAGCTCGCCGTTTGTTAACCTGAGGCCGAATACTGTTGGTTGAACAGAGTCCAACTAGGGCTGGACTCTGACCCCACCTCGACCCAAGACCACTGCATTGTT
The DNA here is from genome assembly GCA_016271365.2 of Neoceratodus forsteri. Taxonomy (NCBI): domain Eukaryota; kingdom Metazoa; phylum Chordata; order Ceratodontiformes; family Ceratodontidae; genus Neoceratodus; species Neoceratodus forsteri. The sequence goes on from CM057455.1 coordinate 436,428,206, forward strand.
TAACTGCTTAATCACTTCTTTATTGCACATCACATGTGTGAGGTGTGATCAAGGTGATGAACAAGTTGAGAATTGCTTAATCTTTAAATACAGTACATTGCTCACAGGCTGACCAGCTAGTGCAGCGGTAGAGGCACTGACTGCATACTGTCTTGATGATCCAGGTTCATGTCCCAAGTCTGGGACATCTGGTGCCATCTGTTGAGGTGAGGTTATGGCATTTATCTGGATGCCTTCTGCCTTGGAGAGGGAAGGCACATCCTTCTGCTGCAGAACTGCCCGCTGGTGGCTCAGATGGACTGTGTGTCATGTGAGAAGGAACAAACAATCCACCTACAGTGGCCTTTCATCAGCATGCACCCGCTTGCTTGGTGAGTGATGCAGAAGTGTCACATGTCCAGAGTGCGACCTGCAGGGGAGTTCTGAGAGTAGGGCAGGGTTCACTTGCCATTCCATCAGCCTCGATAGGCGCTCTGCCAGTTCAGTTCTTGGGACCACACCCTGGGGAGGGGTAAGGGAAGGCTTAGAGGGGAACAATACCCCAGCAGCACCAGGCAGATGAAGCCACTCCACCCAACAGTAGGGTCTTTCCGGCTCCTTCTTCCGGGCCTCAACCATCAGGTACTGATCCTCCTCCTGACTTAGAAAACTAGGGGTCCCACCCATAATAGACAAGCTGTAGATTTTGGTTGGGGTTTCTGGAGAGGATCTCAAGCAAAGAGGCTGGTGGCAGGTTGGAATATTGGAAGATTCTGGGGGGCAAAAGATCTTGGGCAAGTGGAAGGAAGACCTGGCAGCTGATGAGGAGAAATGGGAGCAAAAAAAAGATACATTGCTTACAAATTTTGTGGTAACTCCCCCAGTGGCTGGCAACTCAACCAAACCCATTCTCTCACCTTTTTATATGTCAGGTTTTCTTCTTGGTTGTGCTCACTTCAGATACTAGGATCGTGGATATGGTATACTGTCCATACTTCTAGCAATGCTCCTGTCCCCTTTAAGAATCCTGGCGGAAGATCTTTAAGCTAGCTCCTCCCACCCACCTGGGTGATATCCTCCCCAGCACCACCTGTGATGTCAGATATTCCTTTCCGTTGGAAGCATCAGGTTCCGTCCACTGCAGCTCCACACTAGGGGTAGGCCCTAACTTTGAAAAACATTTGGTTTTCAAGCTTTTTGCAGAACTTTGGAAAAACCGTTACCAGTTATGGATCAAGACAATTCCAAACCTGGTTCCAACTTCCTGCACACAGAAGATGCTGTGTACTGACCTGCATTCATCTACTACTTTGTGTGGGGGGGGGGGGTTCAGAATGGCTCACAGGCTTGTAGCTTGTGCCAGACCCTCCCACAATTCACTTTGGAGGACCGCTATCCCTGACTCATTTTGGGTCGCCTGGACCAACGGGACCCTCTTGTTAAGTCGAAAGGATGCCCGCAAAGCCATCTCTGCAGTGGCTGGTTTGGCTGAACAGCTCACTGCCTTCGAGGAGGCTGTGGCCCAGGCCACCTCAGGTGTGCTTCATCAGCCTTGATCCAGGCAGGCATGGGTGACTCATATACCAGGGCATTCAAAGACTTGTGCTAGTCCCTATCTATCTACACTTGGGAAAGGCCCTTCCCGCAGGTCCAAACTGGACTCTAAATAAAAAAAAAAATCCTGCCGCAGGTCGTGGGAATGAAAGCAGTCTCACTCCTCTTGTTTGTTTCCCTCCTTCTGCTGACAGCTTGTCAACCCAGGTCCAGGTCACTTGCCCCTCAGTGTCCCTGTCGGGCTTGCCGGCTGAGACATGGGTGCACCAGCTAGTCAAGATTGTTGACCCTTTCGAACTGTTTGTCTGAGGACAGTAGGAAGGATTCCTTGTCCAGGACTCTGGTCCTGACGGCTCTCTTGCAAGAGGGGCCGGATCAGCGAGCCGAGCTGTCTTGCTCTGTTTGATGGATTTACCCTCCAGGGATTCCTCAGCTTCCCACACCTACTCCCGTACCGCTTCCCCTTCGACTGATTAGATGTCAATCAAGGTCTTGATCGAGAACCACTTCTCGGTCGAGGTCTTGGGAGTTTCAGTGCTCTTGTAGGTTCTGCTCTCGCCTATCTTTCAAAAAGTACAGTAGAAGCCGCTTAAAGGGGATGCCTCCGTGGCATGCCATTCGTCCCCTTTAAGCGATCATACCATTTAAGGGAAGTACTATCTTTGTAATGGCGCTCGATTGTCAGTGCGGTAGAAACGTATAAAACTAAGCACAGTACAAGACGAACACAACACTGAAGGCAATGAAGAACAATATACAAAATCGGAGAACAGTGACAAACTGACAAGTTGACATAAAAACGTGTTTGTCATTACAGCTCTTATTAGAGCAAGTGGCATCTTCGTGCGGTCAAAACTTTATTTAAGCAGTGTAGTTACAATCCTTTGAAAGCATGTGATTCACTTATCTGTAGGGCACAGGTAGTCCGTCTGGTGTTCTCTGGTGTGAGGCTTCTGAAATCTTTTCTCTGAGTGACAATGAATTCATGTGTCTCCGTGTTGTTCTGCCCGTTTGCCACATCAACCACGTTAACCACAGGTGCATCCCCCAGTAATGGGGTCCCATCAGGTAAAAATCTAGCCATTTTGGGCCGGCCTGGTGGTGCTGAGGGTTGAGGTGCTGGACGCCACACCTTGCGCTACATGCCACACCTTGCGCTACACCGGCAATCCATGTTCGGAAACGAAGGGATGGCGTTGGCGGCATCCGTTCAACATACAGAAGCATGCGTTGCAGCGTCATTGATGCCATTGCACGCCAATGCCGGAGGGGGGCTACCTATCTGAAAAAATCCTCTGCAGCATGACGGCTGCCCCGATGGCACCACCACAGTCATGCCCAAGTCAGCTTCCTCCTCGGCCCACCCTCCAGTTCTCCCCAGTGGTGGGGTTAGTACCCACTGCGATGCAGTCTGGGCAAGGGCTGTGGAGGTGAAGCTCTGGCTGCGACCAGGGCAGTGGCTGTGAAGGCTGGCTGGAAGGGGGAACCAAAGGCACAACCCCCCAGCCGAGGATAAAAAGAAATGAAATAAAAATAAATAAATAAATAAATAAAATCTAGCCTTTTTGAAGCAGTTTCTTGGCATTCAAGTGCCTCTGTGTTTTCAGTGAGGCGCAAATCTGTTCAACCGAGATTTCTCCCTCAGTGATGTCATGTGAGGGGGTCTCTCGATGTCAGCAGGTCTCTCAATGTCAGTGAGGGTGTTTGGTTCTTGCAGTGATTCCAACACCTTAACTTTCTGACTGAGAGGCAAATTCCCATGTTTAGCTGCCATTCTGAAGCCCTGGATTAATTATTTAACACCTGTCTGACCTGAATTGTAGTTGGCTATTTATAGCTTGCACAGTTAATGGGCCGCTAATTGCTTGTTAATGGCTGCTGACAGGTGCAGTCTATTGTATAATTACATGCGCTTGGGTTGGTAATCGTCCTATTAAAATGGAACGACCATCCCAATTAAAGGTATACCTGTCCCAAAGGATAACATGGAAGCAAATTCAGTGCCCAGAGGAATGTTCCAATTATGCAGACATCGCGTTTAACCATGTCCTCTTTAAGTGGAGTATACTGTACCACCGATGCTCCTCTTCCTCGTCATCTGGCAAGGAACGACTCTGCCACAAACTGAGGCGCTGGTACGAGGAGCTTGTTTGGCAGCAGTGGATTCTCAGCCAAGGTCTGGCTCCACTACCGGTACCTGCACTCCCTTGGACGCCAGTGGTGTGACCCGTTCCATTCTCCTCGGCTGGGCCAACACCTGCCTCACCACCCGTTAGGGTGGAACGACTGCCTCCACAGCCCTTGCATGAACCCCTATCCAAGACTTCATGCTCTGCCCCCGGGCTTTCCGGTAGGCTGGTGGTACAAACTGTCACTCACTCCGAGCCCAGCGTTGTCATTGGGGAGCCTAGCAAGGTGGTGGTAGAGGAGTCCTCGGATTCAGAGGTCTCTTATATGCACTCCTCGCAAACCACAGGCTTTGACCAGGAGTCTGCTGAGGAACTCCTGGAGGATCTGGGGCAGACTTCCTTTGGGGCCGTGCTCCCCCAGAGTCAGAATCAATGGACATTCCACTGCAACTGGTCCAAAAGAGAGCCAATTACCCGTTGCCAGAGATCTTGGACAGGGATAACTTCCCTGGGGTCACCTTTTCTATAGTGAAGGCCATCCTTGTTCTGGCTTTGGTGCTGTGGTAGTGCCCTGCCCTGCCTCCTGTCCAGTGCTGTCCACATGCATGGTTCGCAGGTATGCAGTGCCCTTGCCTGGGTTGACAGAATACTTTTCAGCTGAAGGGTTGGTTGCAGACTCGGTGTTTTGGCATACAAGCCATGTCAGCGATGGTGACAAGCCCCCCGGAAAGGAGTCTGAAAAACGACCAGGGGACCAAAAAGGTCTACGCTGCCTCCTTCTTCTGCCTTCAACAGGCCAGTTTGACAGTTATGATGGCCAACTTTTTCCATTCCTTTTTGAGAACGTTGGACCAGGTTATTCCTTGCCTCGCGACCAGGGGCACGCGGTAGCTGTATAGCAGCCCGAAGCTCACCCTACAAGCAAGGGGACTGCTGTGCCTTTTTGGGCTGCTTCTCTCAAGCAAACTGCATCTGCAGTTTGAAAACCTGCCTCAAGGCAAAGCCGTCCGAGCTCACCTCACAAGTGAGGGATCACAGCTCTTTCGCTGCTCCTTCCAAGCTAACTGCATGTGCAGTTTGAACCGCCCAAGGCAAAGCTGTCCGGAGCTCACCCTACAAGTGAGGGGACTGCTGTGCCCTTTCCGGCTGCTCCTCTCAAGCGAACTGCATGTGCAGTTTGAAAACCTGTCTAAGGCAAAGCCGCCCGAAGCTCATCCTACAAGCAAGGTAAGGGTTGGAACTCTTTGAATTTTTGCATCTACCCCAGAGGAATCTCACTTGCTCCTGTTTGCCAGCTGAGTTTTTCCCCACACTATGTGCAGCAATCCATAAGTCCTCTAGGAACTGCTGCCAGAAAATTGATGCCAGGACTGCTCTCTGCTTGAAATTTTTTGATTTCTCACTTTAAGCAGTGTTTAGTCTGATGTAGAGATTTGTTAGAGTTTATTTTAAGTTTTTGATAGTAGTTTTAAGCTAGTGTGATGCTATCTTCCCTTAGCTCTCTGCCCCTACTCTTAGAGCTGTTATAAGTTTGTGGACTACAACTTTGAGTTCTGTGTCCCCTGCTTTTACAGTTGTTTTAAGTTTCTGAAATGCAGTTGGAGCACTGTGCTCCTGTTTAATCTGAGCTGCTTCCACAACTCCTGTAGAGGCTACTGCTTCCTCCTGTAGATGCTACTGCAGTGTCTTTCCCAACCCCCAACTTGCTTCAGGATCTCCTTCCTTATTCTCCCTTTGTTTAATTGTCAACTCCTCCCTTCCATCCTCCGATGTAGAAATTTGTTAGAGTTGATTTAAGTTTTATACAGATCTGCTAAAGAGGGACCTTGTTTTTTCATTTAAGGAAGTTAGCTATGCCTTCTAAAGTTACAGCAACAACCACCAGTTAATCCATTTTCGGTACGCCAGGTACACTGCCCCTACGGCTTCGAATCCGATTGGTCCACAAGCGGACCTTGGCTGCTGTGATTGGCTGCCACAATCAGGACTGCTCCTTCTCTAGGTCACCTGCGTTCGGAAGTTGAAATCTTGGCCAAAACCCTCTAGCCTCTCCCTTGCCAGCCTTGGCTCTTTCCAGCCACACAGCTAGGCTTGTTTTTTTCTCCCACCCACCCTCCCCTTCCTCATTAAATACACCTTCCCCCCCCCCAGCTTGTTCCCACTGGAGCCTGCTCACTTTACTTCTCTTAAAGTGAAAGGAGCCACAACGCCTCCAGAATGAGCTTCTCACAGCTGGTGAATGTGATGGTCTTTTTTCTTCTTAAATACCTGACAGTGGGTCATGAGGGAAAGGGTGATGTGACCCTCAAAAATGACCAGCCAGCACCCACCTCCGCTCCCCTTAGTGATCTGCCAATAAATCGAAGTACACAAGCAACTAGTTCGGTCACAATAGATATCTAGCTCGAAATCCCTATTGACACATGCCTGTTCTTTGAGTTCCACAGGATGTACCGATGCACACCTATCTCCCCTGAAACTGTTTTGGCTCTAATGTGCTACAACATCTCCTCCAAGGATCCCCACACACTCTGTCCCCACAGCAGCAGGCTAGCTCGAATAGCAAGAACTTGGTGGAAACGATACTGTACCAGATTACTTATTATCCTCCTGCTCCTATCTGGGAATATTTACCCCAATCATGGACCTGCAAACCACCACAACCCCCAGCCTACTGGTTCTATAAAAATTGCCGCTATTAACATTTGTAACTTTCTGCACAAACTTGTCCAACTCCGAGCTTGGGTAACAATTCACAAACCTGATGTTCTCGCTCTCACAGAACCGTAGCTCTCCTCCAAGGTTCTACACTCCTCAATCTCTGGATGGTTACACCATCTTCCGTATAGACAGGCTCTCCAAACGAGGGGGTGGGTGCCTAGTCTACCTCAGGAGCAGCATCTGCGGACAAATCCTGCCTTACAGTACAAATGTCAAGGAAGCTCAGATACTCTCCATTAAACTGTCAATTGACCAACAAGGTAAAACTCTGATACTTACAACAGTTTACATACCCCCAGGAAAATAAAGGCCAGGACTCGAGGTATTCACTGAACAAGTCAAAAAAGCAAAGCAGGGCTGGGAACAGGTTATCCTTTGGGACTTTAATTCTAACTGGCTAGCTAAGGATACAGTTACCATCAGGGATAAAATACTTGCCCTCAACCTAACGCAGATGGTAACTCAAACAACTAGGATGAAGTATCAGACAGGTACTAGCACGCTCATTGATTGGCTTCTAGCTACTTGCCCCGAGCACATAAAAATGTCACTGTCCTGCCAGATACCTTGAGCGACCACTCTCCCATTATCTGCTCCTGGTCTAACAAGTGCCCTAAGGACATGCCGCAAACCAGAAAAAAAAACGCTCCCCGAGGAAAGGGAAACTTGGCCTGTTCAAGAGCTACCCGAGAGACCCATACTGGTCTTCTCTTGTCACTTGTCCTGACCCTAATCAGGCTCTGGAATACTTTATTACCATCTTCAATAAAACCTGCGACTTATTCGCACCATTCAGAACATCCAAAACAAAAGGGGCATCCAGTCCTTGGCTTAGTGGACCCCTCTTAGAACTAATGAAGAAAAAGGGACAACCTCTGGCATGTAGCGAGAGCTACTGGAAGACAGGCAGATTTTACAGCCTACAAGACTGCAAGGAATAAATGCACTCACTTGATGAGGAATGCTAAGGCTCCTATTACAGAAAGGAACTTCAAAAGTGCTGGGGGAAGGGGAGAGCATTCTGGGAGAATGTAAAGACACTGACTGGGAAAGAATCCAGAGCTCCACTAGATCTAATTGTCACCCCTGTGGGCCCTCTATAGCAACCCAAAGAGTTAGTTAATGCCTTTAATCTAGCCTTTACAGATCTCAGCTCCATCCTCCCTCCAGAGTTCCTTGTTACTGACCCAAACCTCTGGCCCCCAAACCCTGCTACCACTGCAAATGCCACTCAACCCCTGTTCTACTTCAAAATGATCATGAAGGCAGACACTATTAAATATGTGAAGAAGATCCTTGGCAAAACTAGAATGAGTAGTGATGTGCTCGACATGAAGCTTCTCGCCATCACCCTAGAAGAGCTTGCCCACCCATTAACGCAACTATTTAACATATTCCTTAAATCAAATATATTCCCTGAGAAGTGGAAAACTGCCCTCGTCACCCCAGTCTTTAAAAGTGGAGACAGGACCAGCAAAAGCAACTACCACCCCATATCTATTTTACCACCCCTCTCTAAAGCCCTAGGCAGAATTGTCAGATCAGCTCATGGATTACCTCAACAAATAAATATAATCTACTCTGCCCTTAACAGCATGGGTTCCGTAAATCCCACAGCACTATTACTGCACTTACCGACTTTACTTCACATCTGTATGGCTCCCTGGATGGTGGAAAAATGGTTGGGTCAATCTTTATTGACCTAACCAAAAGTATTTCCTGTGGCTTCTCCACCAATACATCGTCCTGGTTCTCAAGCTACCTCTTGCACAGGTCCCAGTGTGTTAGGTTAAAGGGTGTCCCCTCTGAATCCCAGAATGTTACTTTGGGTGTCCCACAAGGATCAATTTTAGGGCCCTTACTATTCATGCTGATGATACCCAGCTCTACCTCTCTTTCACACCCGACCAGGATAGAGCTCTCTCGGTATTTAATAACTGCCTCACTGAAATCCAGGACTGGATGAATTTGAGTTGGTTGAGGTTGAACTTGGAAGAGACTGAGGTGCTGGTTGTGGACCCGGGGCACCGGATAGGGGGATTGGGGGTAGGTTCATCCTCAGGACTCTTTCTTGGGGGTGTACCACTCCTGACCTCTGAACAGGTGCGAAACCTGGGGGTAATTTTTGACGAAGGGCTGACACTGCGTTCACAGGTGTCAGCAGACATCAAATCCTCATTCTATCATCTGAGGAATATTTCCATGGTTAAGCATCTTGTTTCGTCTGGCGATCTCTCTATGTTGGTCCATGCCTTTGTGTCCTCGCGCTTGGATTATTGCAGTTCCCTTTACCTGGGGTGGACATTCGATGTTTGCAGCTGGTGCAGAACGCAGCAGCCCGGTTATTGACAGGAACCTCTCGGTCCTGTCAAATTTCTCCGGTGCTGCGCGAACTGCACTGGCTGCTGGTACAGTGGTGGATCGCGTTTAAAGTCGGACTTCTGACTTATAAAGCCCTACACGTCTGGGCCTGGACTACCTGAAAGAGCTTCTGGTCCCTTATTGCCCTGGGTGATCTCTCCGCTCAGCTGACTGGTTGCTAGAGACTCCAAGGGTTAGTTTAAAATCTTCTGGGGACTGGGCATTTATGCATGCGACCCCTACCCTCTGGAATTCTCTATCCCGTCCGCTACAGGAGTGCGTGACATTGGAGAGATTCAAACAGGCTCTCAAAACTCATTTGTGGAGGAAAGCATTCAGTGATTGATATATATTTCGGTTTTATCTGTATTATCTCTTAAATATTTATATTGGTTGATTTTTATGATTTACTCTGTTTTAATTGTTGTAAGGAGCCTTGGTAATAGAAAGGCACCATATAAATAAAGATCTATTATTATTCAGCCTCTTTATCAATTCCCTGCCAAGCGCGTGCCCTGCTAAGATGTGGCTGCTTTACGCAGACGATGACGTGGTCTCCATACTAGGAACACACCTCCACGAAATAACAGCTACTCTTCAGAGTAGCTTTACCAAACTGGAGTCATGGTTTGTTCACAACAAATTCCTCTTGAACTACAGAAAATCAAAAGCAATGCACTTTACCCTACAAAGCTCAAAAAAGCAGGGTGGCTCACTTACCATCATACCTCTCAACCTCCTTCCTCATAAATCGGGGACAATGCTTAAAATAATCAGGGACAAAGGACCAAAATCAGGGACACATTTTCAAAATTGGAGATATCAGCTCAGGAAGCTGGTAGAATAAGGGGCTTAGTGTAAAATGCATTTTCTAAGTAAGAACAAGTCTTTAACTTTAATGTTTAACATTATTTTGTGCTTACAACCCCCACTGTTTGGTCACAGAAACACAATTTTTAGGAGGGACAGAGTAAAATTTTGAGGCAAAATCAGGGACGTCCCTGAAAATCAGGGACAGTTGAGAGGTATGCTTACCATACTAAGTAACAAAAGTGACGTAATTGAACAGGTTACTACCTTTAAATACTTGGGATTATTCCTAGACAACACCCTTTCTTTCAACACCCATATTGACCACATCATGAAAATGGCCAACATCAGACTCTGACTCCTTTACCGACACAGGAATGCTATGACCACTGAGGCCCTCAGCCTTGTCACCAAAAGCTCAATACTGTCCATCATTGACTATGATCTATAGTGCGGCTACTGAAACTGCTCTCAAAAGGGTTAAACTCCTGCTCAACAAAGCCTGCCAACTTGTTCTAGGAGCTAATCGGTATTCCCACTCTTGCAGTCTGTACTTCGCAACTGGATGGCTCCCATTGCCTCTAAGGTCCCAATACCAGGCATGTATCAAAAGAAAAAAAGCACTCCTAGGACTGGTCCCAGAATCAACTTTGAAGCTTTTCCAATGTAACCCCAATACTAAAACACCTCAAAGCTCTGCTAGGGGGTACTGCATGTACCTTACAAACTAACCTCCTTTGCCCAGAGGTCCCTCTCCTATCGAGGCCCTTTCTGGATGAACAACCTGCTCCCCTCCCTTTTTCACTGTAAGAAACTCTGCCAATTCAGAAAAGAACTCCATCACCTCCTGGTAGAATCCCATGAGTGCAGCTGTTGTGCATAAAGATAGGAGTGCCATTCCCTGCCCTAGACTTCCAACCCTTACCCCTCCCACCTTCTTACCCCTCTCGCCCAACGAATCCTCACCCCCCCACTTGGTTTACACTTCCCCTAGGCTGCCCCCGTGCATACAGCACTTATCAGCTTGTTCTCCCTCATCACCATACCCCCGTCTTCTATCCCCTAATAACATTAAACAATATGTCTCCTGTGTACCCATGCCAATACGCTCCATACCTCCTCCCCTTTTCTTTTGGTAAAGCCAATTTTGGCTGCCAACTACAAGCAACCTGCACTTAGTAACTAGACCTGTAGACGAGAGATATTTCTGTAATAAAAGTATTTGTATTTGAGGTTGTACTGCACATTTATCTTGCTTGTAAAATAGTCTTGTCACTTGGATATTGTATGTTCTCGTCATATGATGTAAATTGTACTGTTTTGTCTGTTCTGCTACTGACTTGGAGCCTTTGTAAAAGAGTCAGTTTGGCTCAAAGGTTGCAATTCCGAAACTGAAATAAAATAAATAAAAATAAATGACCCTGGACATCGGGGATTCTTGTGCCAGGTCTGTAGTTGCAGTGGTGGTTATATGTTGCCAGGCATAGCTGGGAATCTCGACCTTTACGGTTGACACTCTGCACAGGCTGACGGATGTTCCCTTCTTGGGTACCAACCTGTTTGGGCCTGGCATCGAGGGACATCTCATTCACATAGAGAAGTCCAGCGCCACCCTCGACTCTGTCTCATCCTCCCAGAGGGACGTTTAGGGCCTGAAACAGTGGAAGAAGCCCTTTCAGTTTTGCCCTTACTCAGCACCTCAGGCAAGACCACCACAGCCCCAAGCAGGGCAGCAGCAGCAGGCATGGTGACCAAAGCCAAAGAAAGCTTTCTCTGGTGCTAGATAGCCCAGGGGCCAAGGGGGTACCCCACCCTCTGCCGGTCCCAGAGCTGCCCCCAAGCCTGCCCATTGTCGGGTTAGGGGAGGTGTCCCTCCCCTATCTGTCCTGCTCAGTCCAGAACCACCCGTGGGGGGGGGGGCGACTCTGCCACTTCGCTTCCTCTTGGTCCATTATCACCACGGACAAATGGGTGCTAGAAGTCAAAGGTCGATGGTTGCCTCTGGAATTTGAGGCTTCCCAGCCAAGTCCATACCCCATGGGAAGGCGTGGAGAACATGCACATGTTGTCCGCCCTTTGGGAGAACATTGCCCAGCTTCTCCAGAAGGAAGCTGTAGCCTGCATCTGGGACCCCATGGCTGGTTCGGGGTTCATTTCCAGATATTTTCTGGTTCTGAAGTGGATGGGGGGTTGGCATCCTATACTGGATCTTCACGACCTCAACCAGTTCCTGAGACCACGCAAGTTCAGGATGGTCACTCTGGATCAGATCATCCTGTCCCTGGAGCATAACATGTGGCTTTGCTCCCTGGACCTTCAGCATGCCTTCTTCCACATCCCGATCTGCCCATCCCACCAGCGGTTCCTGAGGTTCCGCTCGGAAGGGATCCTGTAGGAGTTCCAGCCCATGCCATTCAGCCTTTCCTCAGCTCTGAGTCTTCACCAAGTGCACAGTAGTGGTTACAGCTTCCCTGCGGTGCCGAGGTGTCCGGGTATACCCTCATCTTTAGTGTCTTTGTTTTCAGTTCTTTCTGGGCCCTCTGATGGTGGTAAGGTTAGGAGAACAAGTGCTTGACTTTAATCATAGTTAAGTTTGGATCCTGATGCTCTTTTCTTGAACTCTTGAAAACATCTGGTGGAAGAACTTTTGCCTTTATGGCACCTACCATGTGGAATTCTCTACCTCATCAGATACGTGATAGTCTGACTCTAGAAGGTTTAAAAAAAAAAAAAAAAAAAACCTGAAAACTTTATTGTTTGAAAAAGCATTTCTGGGAACTTAATGCTAGTGATGTTTAAATGTATTTTAATTATGGATTTTAAATTTGTTATGTTGAAACTTTGTAAAGGCGCCCTGAGCTCAGGAAGGATGCCTTATATAAATAAATTTTATCTTACCTGGATGATTGACTGATCGCTGGTTCCTCCAGATTAGAGGTGCAGCAGTCCAGAGACCTGGACCTTCAGACCTGCTCGGTCTTGGGCCTTCTTGTCACTGCAACCAAGTCGGAACTCTGCCTCTCACAGCTTATCCAGTTCATTGGGGCAGAGCTAGACTCCCTTTTGGCCAAGGCCTGCTTCTCGGTGGACCGGGCAAAGGATCTTACATTCTTTGTGCGCTCATTTCGGGTTGGACAACTGTCCCCTGCCCAGGGCTTCCTGTGTCTGTTGGGGTACATGGCGGCTTGAGCCAGTGCAGCCTGGTGGGTCTGCTGGAGGATGCGCCGCCTGCGGTGGGAACTGGCCCATCCGTGGTCTCAGTTCCCCTGTCAGCTGGACTGGCCAGTCATGGTGACATAGCTGATGTGGGACGTCATTCAGTGGTGGCTTGCCCTGGACCATCTGCAGGAAGGAGTCCCATTTATTTTCCCAGAGCCGATGGTCACTCTTATGACTGACGCCTGTCTCACAGGGTGGGGAGTCCACCTGAGGGACCACAGAGCTCATGGACTCTGGACCTCCAAAGAGTCCCATTGTCACATCAACCTGCTTGAGCTCCATGCAGTGCGTCTTGCCCTGATAGCCTTTGCTCCTGTAGTACGAACATACAAAATTTGCCAGCAGATAAAGGTCTAGAGGTCTATTAAGTCTGCTCGAATGTGCAGCTAGCACCCCTTATTCTGCAGCTGCCCCTCCCTTCCACCCTTCCCCTTCATTAACCCTCCCCCTTGTCCTGTCCCATCCCCTTTTGAAGCAGTCCACTGTTCTACTGGATACCACTTCTGCAGGTATTGTATTCCACCCAACCACCACCCTCTCTGTAAAAAAGTGTCTCCTCATCTCCCTCCTGAACCTTCCTCCCTCCAGTCTCATATCATGGCCCCTGGTGTCCCTTCCCTCCCTTACTTTGAACAGACCCTCTGTACCTGTCTTGTTTATTCCTTTCATGTACTTAAAGGTTTCAGTCATGTCCCCCATCCCTCCTCTCCTCCAGTGAGTACATGTTCAACTCCTCAACCTCCTCTTGTATGATAAGTCCCCCAGCCCTTGATCATCTTTGTCGCCCTGCGCTGCACTCCCTCCAGTAACTAATGTCCCTCTTCAGATCTGGCGCCAGTACTGCACGCAGTACTCCAGGTGCGGTCTAACTAATGACCTATACAGTGGCAGAATCACCTCCTCTTCCCTCCTCAAGGATATACCCCTTGCAATACAACCCAGCATTTTGTTGGCCTTTGCAGCTGCCTTCATTACATTGTGCCGAGTTGTTCATTGACCCTGTAATGAGCACCCCCAGATCTTTCTCCTCCTCTGTCTGGGCTAGCTGCACTCCCCCCAGCTGGTAACTCCTCCTTGGATTCTTCATCCCAAAATGCAGCACCTTGCACTTTTTGGCATTAAACCCCAGTAGCCAGGTGTCTGACCAGGTTTCGAGCTTTGCCAGATCATCCTGCAACCCCTGCCATCCCCTTAGGTCATCCACCATCGCTCCTACCTTGGTATCATCAGCAAACAGACCGATCTTGCTCTTGATGTCCCATGATATGTCTGCAATGAATATCCCAAACAACACTGATCCCAACACTGAACCCTGTGGAACACCGCTCGTCACTACCCTTGGGTGTGAGAGTTCCCCACCCAACACCACCCCCCTCTATTGCCTTCCCTGAAGCCAGTTTTCCTACCCATCTCACCAGCTTTGCACCCGTCCCTGTGCCTACTAACTTACTTTAGCCTTCCATGGCACAGGTCTAATGCCTTACTGAAGTCAGATACAGGACATCCACTGCATGGCCCCTGTCCAGTGCCTAGTTACCCAGTCATAGAACTCCACCAGGTTGGTTTGGCAGGATCTGTCCCATATGAAGCCATGCTGTCTGCTGTTCTGTAGTCCTTTGGCCTCTAGGAGGGCCACCAGCCTCTCCTTCTGCATAGTCTCCATTAGCTTACCCACGATGGATGTGAGGCTCACCGGTCTGTAGTTTCCCGGTTCATCCTTGGGGCCACTCTTGTGGAGGGGCACCACATGAGCCATTCTCCAGTCCTGAGGCACACACCCCGAATGTAGTGAGGGCATTAAGTAGTCTGCCAAGGTCCTGCAAGGACCTCTTCCAGCTCCTTCAGTACCCTGGGGTGGATGCCATCTGGGCCTGGTGCCTTGTCCACCCTCAGTGCCTTCAAACCCTCCCGAACTCTGCCCTCCGTGATTTCCCCATCTGTCACCCCTTCCCCCCCTGTTTCTGCCATTTTCCCCCCCTTGGGTGTCACCCCCCTCTTCTCTTTAGTAAACACTGAGCATAAGTACTCAGTTAGTGCTTCTGCCTTATCGCACCCTGCTTCCACCCAACCCCCCCCTTCCTAATCCTTACAGCTCCTTTTCTTCCTGATGTACCTAAAGAAGTCCTTCTCTCCCTTCTTAATGCCTTGTGCCAGCCTGAGTTCCGTAGATGCTTTGGCTCCCCTTACTGCCCTCATCACCTCCTTCGATTCTGTCAAGTACTCCTCCCTGTCCTCCCCCCCTCCCTGTTTTCTTGTACTTCCTAAAGGCAGCTCTTTTTCTCCTTACCTTTTTCGTGACCTCCTTGCTCAACCAGCTCAGTTTCTTAGCCCTAGCCTTCTTGCTCTGGGCCTTGCAGCAGGTTTTGGTTGCCTTCACTATCCCCAGCTTTATGAGCTCCCACCTCTGGTTAGTGTCCATACTAGATTGAATTCTGGTCAGGTACCCTTTTACCACTTCCCCCATCCTCCCAAATCGGCCCTCCTGAAGTCCAGCACTCTTGTGCCCGATTCCACTCCTTCCTTGCCCATTTCCAATGTGAGCCATACTGAGTGGTGGTCACTCCCTGACAGCGGTTCCTCAACTGTCAGTTCTCTCACAAAGTCCCCATTTGCCAGCACAAGGTCAAGGGTATTCCCTAACCTGGTTGGTTCACTGACCGTTTGCAGCAGGAAGCTGTCCTGGAAGACATCCAGCAGTACCTGCTCCTTTCTGTTCCTGGTTGTTGGGGTACTCCAGTCCACTCCTGGCATGTTGAAGTCCCCCACAATCACCACACTACCCTTCTCGAGGTTCTCCTGATCTGTCCGCTAGTTCCCTGTCTAACTTCTCCGTCTGAGATGGTGGCCTGTACACTACTCCCATTCTAAGAATCCTATTCTTGGAATCCTGGATTTGCATCCAAAGTGACTCCGTACTACCCTCCTCCCCTTCCTCCCTTACACACTTCAGTCCTTCCTTCACTTATAGTGCCACACCCCATCCTTTCCCAGTCACCCTGTCCCTACGAAATAACCTGTACCCTGGTACAGACCGGTCCCAGTCATTGTATTGGGTGGCCACATGTAGTGCGGGGTTAGGTCATCCAGGTCCAGATGGACAACACCATCACCATGTACTACCTCAACAAGCCGGATGGAATGCATTCCCTCCCATTGTGCCAGGAAGCTCTCCACACCTGGACCCTCATTCACAATCTGGACACCGACCTTCTGGTGATTCATGTGGCCAGTGTGTCTAACCAGCTGAGTGGGCAAGGCATCTTAAGAGTGGTCCCTTCACCAGGAGGTAGTCAATTGCCTGTTCTCCCAGTGGGGCTCTCCCCAGGTCAACCTGTTTGCTTCCCTGGAGAACACGAAGCTGAGGCTATTTTGTGCTCACTCCCCCTCAGTATGGGACACTGCTGGGGGATGCTTTTGCTAGGCCCTGGACCTCTGGTCTCCTGTATGCCTTCCCTCCCTTTCCCTTGATCCACAAAGTTCTGATCAAGGTTTGGAGGGACAAGGCATGGAAGATGCTGGTGGCTCCAGACTGGCCACATCAGTTTTGGTACCCAGATCTCCTCCGCCTCAGCAGCAGACTTCTGTGGCGAGTGCTACTTAGTCCAGATGTGATCTCTTGCTCTCAGGTGAGGGTCCTTCAATCTTCAGTTCCTGTACCTGAAAGCCTGGTTCCTGAGTGGCTAGAGCTCCATGCTTTCTGTCCGACAAAGTCTTCCACGTAGTAGAAGCCTCTTGGAAACCATCCACTCGCCAGTGCTATGCTGTCAAATGGAAGAGGTTTTCCATCTGGTGTCAGGGCAAGGAGCTAGACTCATTGTCCTGCCTGGTGACAAGCATTCCGGGTTATCTTTGGTCCCTCTCTGTCAGGCCTCCGGTTGACGACCCTCAAGGTGCACCTGGCAGCCATCTCTACATACCAGGCTTGGGCCAGTATACAGACATTGGTGTAGGAGAAGGTGGCCGGGTGTTTCCTTAAAAGTTTTGACCATCTCTCCCCACCGGTGCGTGAATCACCACCACCACCACCACCTTGGGACTTGTTGCTGGTTTTGGCTATGCTTATGGTCAAGCCATTTAAGCCTATGCACAGGTGTCTCATCTCCCACCTGTCATGGAAAAAACATCTTTTTGGTGGCCATCACATCTGCAGAAGGATCAGTGAGCCCCATGCGCTCTCTTTGGAGTCTTCTTGTTTTGGTTTTCCACAAGGACAAAGTTGTCTTCCGCCCCAACCTGAAGTTCCTTCTGAAGGTTGTTTTGGAGTTTCACCTTAACCAGGTGGCTCCTGGTATACTTTACCAACCCAACCTTGGAGGTCGAGCACAGGCTCCATACGTTGAACCTGAGGCGAACACTTGCTTATTATAAGGAGCATACGGCTGGAGTTCAGGGTGAGGTTAGCCAGCTCATTGTCACCTATGCAGAAACTGCACCTGGCAGACTGGCAGCTAAGCATATGATTGGCAGGTGGATAGTCTCCTTTATCAACCTCTGCTATAGGTTGACTGGTAGGCAGTCTCCAGTTGAGCTTAGGGCGCCTTCTACCAGGCATACCGTTGCCTCAGCGGCTGCTTCCAGGGATGTCCTTATCCAGGAAATCTGAAGGGTAGCTACCTGGAAGTCAGCACACACCTTCATTTCCCACTACCACATCGACCTTGAGTCACACCGGGATGCTGCTTTTGGGACCTCGTGTTCTCCAGTCTCTTTTTTTTTTTCCCCAGATGAGGTTGTGTGCCTTGGCCCCTCCTCCTGGAGAAATGCTGGGAGTCTGCCAGAAGTGTGGATAGTACAGACGTAATGGCTCTCTCAGCATCCTTTCTCTTCATTCGTGTAGCACAGTGGTGTTAGCAGACTCCACAGATTGTTTTTGGGTGGTTATTTTGCCGCAAGGTAAAGGAGCTAAGGGGCTGTGTGCCTTTAGGGCAAAACTACACTGGGAAACAGCGTACTGGGTTAGTAACAGGTAACAGTGAAGCACTGACCATCACTAGGAGCACCAACCAATCCTAAAAAGGGGGATATTTGATGCCAGATTTAAACTTGCAGCAGAGGGGATATACAAGCAGTTGCAAACCAGGACATTTCACATTGTGGCTCTCGCAGCATCTTTTCTCTTTCATGTTGCGACAAGGTAAAGGAGCTAAGGGGCTAATACCAGTGCGCCTTTAGGGCAAAACTGCACCAGGAAACAGCATAGCGGATGTGTAGTACTACTCACCGCCCCTCCCACCACCCAGGGGTTGCTGAATTTATCAGAGACTGAAGCAGCCTGATTTATGAGACTTCCTGTAGAAACAGGAAGTGGTAAGAAACCAAACCCCGCCTACAGGAGGGAGGAAGAAAAAAAAACTTGTCATTATTTTGGCTTGTTTTACAGGGATATTTGGGGAGACCTATTACCCAGAAAGAGGAGATTAATCTGCAGAGGGATCAACTAAAATACATCAAGAATTCTGAAGTATTCATCAAGAAAGAAGTAGGAACCATACAAAGGGATATGGATATTACTGGCTATCAAGGGTGTGGGGCACTAATCCGCAGAGGAAATCCTCTGGAGACTAGGGCACTACCTCAGTTGCAGAACACTCCGTAATCTTAGGACTCCGCTGAACGCAGATTGAATAAGATATC
Source organism: Neoceratodus forsteri (assembly GCA_016271365.2). Taxonomy (NCBI): domain Eukaryota; kingdom Metazoa; phylum Chordata; order Ceratodontiformes; family Ceratodontidae; genus Neoceratodus; species Neoceratodus forsteri. The sequence continues at coordinate 436,446,613 of CM057455.1, forward strand.
AGAGCTGTTTAGCACGTCACACCACCTACCTCCTCACCCTCCTATCCTGGATAGAAGACCACTCCCACAGAGAAAGACCAGCACCAAGGAATGAAGGTGGTACAGGGGAGAGGAAACAGGACAAGCAGAAGGGGCCAGACAAAACCAGTTGGAGCAAAACCTATCCCCATAGCAAACCACTTTGCACCTCTTGCCAGGGAAAAAATTGCGGCAATGAGGAAAGAAGTAAAAGGTCAGGCAAGGAAGCAGGACTGGACCCTGGGGGAACAAATAGTAACAAGAATACAAAAAGAAGCAGAATTCTCATTGTGGGAAACTCCATGATATGAGGCGTGGAGGCCCACCTAACTGACAGGGAACAAAAGTGATAGTCTGATGAATACCAGAGGCCACTGCGAAGTGTAACACCGAGCACATCAACAGTATAGCAAAGAAGGAGGGGGATGAACTGAGGATCTTGGTACACCTAGGGACCAACGATTTGGCAGGGAAGTCGGTAGAGGAAACCAAGAGAAGCTTAGTCAAACTAGGAGACTGATTGGCCACTCAAATGACCTCCCTAGCCTTCTCCGAAGTCCTGTGTGGGGCAGAGACAACAGCAAAGTAAAACTCAGAAGTAAGGCAATGGAGGATTTTAATGAATGGTTAAGAAATTGATGTCAAGAAAGAGGTTACCACCTCACTGGGACTTGGGGAGACTTCTGGGAATTAAAATTCTTCAGGTACGGATGGACTACATCTTACGAAGGAAGGAGTAAGTGCATTAGGCCAGAAGTTTGACATGAGCGTCGGGCATTTGAACTAGGAGAGGGGGAGCTGGTGGCAAGGAACCCTATCAAAGATAGGCACTTAGAATCTGTTGACTCTTCCTTGTGTTCTTTCTGGTCCCTCCTTGTATTTCATGCTTACTTTCGGGGGAGTTACAGCTAACAAAAGTAGATCACGGTAGCATACCTACTAAGAAGGGTCTAGAAGATAAGCAAGGGGCGGGGGAAATAAAAGATGGGTGTCAGAACATGGAAAGCCATGAGCTCGAATGCTCGTAGTCTGACGAACAAAATCCCAGACCTAATGGCCTTGATAACAGAAGCAGATCTGGACATAGTCACTGTTATAGAGACAGGGAACCATGACCGGGATGTAACAATGCCAGGGTATGCTCTATTCTGTAAGGACAGGGTGTGGGGGTAAAAAGGGAGGTGGGGTGGCCATCTACATTAGGGAAGATATAAAAGCTACAGAAATCCAACAACATAATGGATGATGAGGAGGCACTGTGGGTCACACTGGAAACAGGAAATGGTACTGCCATTCATGCAGGTGTGATCTACAGACCGCTAACATGGGGAGGAGTTGGATAGTGAAGTAGTGGAACTTATGCATTAAATTGCAGCAAGTGGAGAAATACTGCTAATGGAGGACTTCAGTTTGCCTGACATCAATTGGGGCTCCCATATTGCTGCCACAGCAAGGAGCAGAAATATCCTGGAAGCTCTTCAGGGGGCAGGGCTCGGACAGCTAGTAGCAGAACACACCTGTGATGGTGCAATATTAGACCTGGTCCTAACAAATGGGGATAGTGTAGGTGATGTAAAGGTAGGGTGTTACCTGGGATCCAGTGGTCACTGGACAGTATGGTTTAGTGTAAGAACACTGGAAGAATCTGGCTACACAAGGGCAAGGGTCCTAGATTTCAGAAAGGCAGAGTATGCAAGGCTAGAGGAATCTCTGAAAAAAATCCTAGGGACTAAAATGGGAGAAGGGAATGTAGAAGCACAATGGGTGCAACTTAAGGGAGCCATAACGGAAGCCACAAGCCTATGTGTTAGGCAAGTGAGTAAAGCAAAGAGAAGGAAAAAAATGCTCTGGTTCTCCAAAGAGGTGGCAGGCAGGGTGTGGGGAGAACAAAGTCTAGCTTTCAGAAAATAGTTTCACAAAAGTCCATCACTCACCACAATAAAATTGCTGCTCACTAATTTTCCATCCAAGATGCAAAATTTATTTAAAGTGCCAGTAGTAAGCACATCTTGACTAGTTTCGGACTAACTGTCCTTTATCAAAAGACATGCAGAAACAATGCAAAATCTGCCTTAAATAGGCACAAAGATATGACGTCATCATCAGTATCCCTAACAATTTTAGTCTAGTGTGAAACAGTCACCTTATAAAATGGCTCATGTGTAAACACATATAACCAATTAATATAATGTAAACAAAACATAAAAAAAAAAAATACATAAAACTATTAAACTATATAGTTATACAGTTGGCATACTACAATGTTATCATATATGCATTTCATTTTATTTTTTTTTTCCCTAAGGATATGTCTACACTATCCTACTGCTAATCAGGGATGCATATGATTGTGTTAACACTGTAAAGTACTATATACATTTATAAATAGAAAAACAGAATGTCCCTTCCTTTATTCTAGTTCTAGAAACAGATGTCATAACTGCACTACTCTATTACTAGTCAGGGCGCATATGCTTGCCTATACTTTCTAGCTTTCGGAAAATACAAGGCCGCACAATGGGAGGAGGACAGGGGAGAGTATCAGGGAAGGCAGCCAGAAAGACCAACACACAGACAGAAGGAAAAATAGCAAAGGCAGTAAAGAAAAGAGAAAATACCTTTTTTTTAGATATATCAGAGAAAGGAGAAAAACCAGTGGTGGGATTGTAAGACTGTAAAGAGAAGGGGGAAGGGGAGGAAACAACGACAGAGCTGAAATCCTGAACAGATATTTCTGTTTGGTATTCACTGTAGAAAAGGAAGGGGAGGGTCCACAGCTAGGTGAAAGATGCATCAAGGGGAGGGGTATAGATAGGTATAAGTCCATTCACAGTAGAGGGAGTCTTTGTGGAACTAGAAAAGCTGAAGGTGGACAAGGTGATGATGCCGGACGGAATTCATCCCAGAATTCTAAAGAACTGAGAAAGGAACTAGCAGCACCACTGGCAGACTTGTTCAAAAAATCATTAGAAACGGGGATAGTGCCAACAGACTGAAAGAGGGCAAATGTTGTCCCAGTCCATAAAAGTGGGAGTAGGGAGGAAGCTGGTAACTACAGGCTGGTCAGCTTAATCTCAGTAGTGGGGAAATTGATGGAATCATTACTTAAAGAGAAGATTGTGACTTGCCTTAAATCCAGTGAGCTACAGGATCCAGGACAGCATGGTTTCACGGCAGGAAGATCTTGCCAAACAAATCTAATTGAGATTTTTGAGTGGGTCACCAGGGAGTTAGATCAGGGAGGGGTAGTGGATGTAGCTTATCTGGATTTTAGCAAAGCCTTCGATACCGTCCTTCATAAAAGACTAATGAGCTGAACAACCAGGGAGTCAGATCAAGAGTGGTAAACTGGGTTAGAAATTGGTTAAGGGGTAGATTACAGAGGGTGGCAGTGAATGGAGTTCAGTCTGCTGAGAGGGAAGTAACCAATGGAGTGCCTCAGGATTCAGTGCTGGGCCAGTCCTCTTTAATGTCTTCATAAGTGACATTGCGTAGGGGCTTGAGGGGAAGGTGTGCCTCTTTTCAGACGCTACAAAGATCTGCAATAGGGTTGACACTCTGGGAGGTATGGAAAAGATGAGAAGGGACCTGGGCAAGCTAGAAGACTGGTCAAATACATGACAGCTGAAATTCAATGCAAAAAAAAGTGCAGAATCATGCGCTTGGGGCACAGGAACCCGAGGGTGGAGTGTTCATTGGGGGGGAAAGGGATCTAGGAATGATTATATCCAAGGACCTAAAGATGACTGGACAGTGTGAGAAGGCAGCCAGAAGGGCCAACAGGATGTTAGGGTGCATTGGGAGAGGCATCACCAGCCTAGAGAAGGAGGTGGTGATGCCACTGTACAGGCCATTAGTGAGACCACATCTGAAGTACAGTGCCCAGTTTTGGAGGCCTCATCTCAGAAAAGACATAGGCAAGATGAAGGCTGTACAGAGAAGGGCTTAAAAAAAATGGTGCAGGGGCTACACTAGAAGTCACATGAAGAGAGGCTGAAAGACCTCAGTATGTATTCTCTGGAAATAAGATGGGGGGGGGGGACATGACAGTGACATTCAAGTAACTCAGGGGGCTAAATAAGGTACAAGAGGGGAGCATCTTTCGGGAAAAGGGTATGCACTAGAAATAGGGAACATGACCTGAAGTTGGAAGGAGGAAGGGTCAGAGGAAATGTGAGAAAGTACTTTACAGAGAGAGTTGTGGGCAAATGGAACAGCCTCCCAGCTGAGGTGGTGGAGTGAAAATGATGGAGGAATTCAAATATCTGTGGGACAGACGCATGGGAAAAATTGTAACTGGGGGGAAGGGGGAGCTGCATATCTGCTAAATCTATAGTGTAAGGGAAGGTAGGTCAAATGGGCAGACTACATGGGCCAGGAGGTCCTTATCTACCAACAGATTCTGTATATCTATTTATTTCCACAGTGCTAGAAATCAGGGTCACTCACCTGTAACCATAGTTCTAGGAGTTGTATATGGTGTACATCCACACAACTCACCCAACCTCCTCTGGCAAGTGGCACACCTTCTTACTTCCAGCATGCAAGATCTGACATCATGGGGCGGTGCCAAGGAGGATACCACCCGGGTGGGTGGGAGTAGCTAGCTTGAAGACCTTTAGGCCGGATTCTTAAAGGGAAAGGAGCATTTCCAGAAGTGTGGATGTACACCATATACTGTACCTCTCCTAGAACTATGGTTACAGGTGAGTAACTCTCATTTTTCCCCCTAAGCTGTTGCCTCTCCAGTTGATCCTCAGTTTTTGGACTGTGTGTATACTGCTTGTCCAGTTGCTCGTGTTCTCTGGCCTTTCACTGTGCTGCTGCCTCCATTTGGTTGTTTCTGGCTGCCAAGTCCTCCACTTACTGTCGGCAATGAGCTGCTTCCTCCTGTGCCTGCTGGGGACGGCATCTCTTCAGCAAAAAGATTTTCAGGTCCTCTTGATATCCAGACATCACCAGTCGCTTCTCACCTGGAAGGGCAAACCTGCAATCACTGTGCCATCCACCTGACACATTGCAGTTCCATCTCAAGGGCCGCCATCTTATTTTCAGGTACCTTTACCCACCATGGATTCAATGGTTGGTGCTGTTTCAGTCAATGTTGGGGAAAGTCTTAAAGCCATCCGATATCTTGATTGCAATTTGGGCGAGGAACAACATTCTGGCCTCCTTATTCTTTAAGGTGGTGGCAGTGGGCCTGCCATGTTCCCCTCCTGGCTTGCAGTGCTTTTAATGTAGTCATGATCAGTGTGGATTATACGGCCAATTGAATTCAGTTCCTTGTTTGCCCACACCACTTGGATGACTGCCTTACATAGTCTGGAAAAAAGCGCAGTCTGGGCCAGTTAGTTTTGGCCCCATCGTTTGGTAGTGCAGGAGCTACTGGAACCAGCTACCACTTCAGTCCCCCAGGATCATGCCCACTCACCAACTCTGCCCGTGTGGAGGAAGCCCCTAGTAACTCTTCTCATTTTTCTTTGCCGAGAGTGGAAGGGATCAGACCTTCTTAGACGTGATTGCAAACCACCCTCTTTTTAAGAGACAGCCTGCTAATCAACCAAAGAATCTGGTTCTATGCAGAAATCAGATTTTTTTTTTTTTTTGTATATGTAGTTCATGGTGTTTTTCCGTTTTTCTCCCTGTAACCCAGCCCCCTACCTCAGACGCATGCACGCATTTGGAGATGTATGTACGCCACGTCTTGAGGTACCTACGTGCTACATGTCACCCCCGCCGCCTACACTGACCACCGGCCTCCACCTGGTGGCAGGGATGGGGCCACGGGAGAGGAGAGGTGACCACCCTTTGAGAGGAGAGCTGCCTCAGCTGCTCAGTCCTGCTCCATCCCTCCCCCGCTGCCGGCTCCCCGATGACAGGAGTCCATTCCTGAACTCAGGTCAGCGGCTTGGAGCCAGGTAAGGTGTTCAGCGCCTCAGCCTCGGTGCCACAGGCTGGCAAAAATCTGATTTTTGAAAGATAGGAAAGTTAATTACCATAACTCTAGAGCTTCAAGGATATCTTCTCCATAGATCCAAACTCGCCCATCATCCCTCTATTCTTAACATGACGGTCACCCTGAGTTGGGAATTACCAGTGCCACAGTCTCATCTGGTCTTGGAAACTAAGTAAATGGATTGGTTGGTGGTTCTCTATAATTGCTGTTCACCTCACACTGCTGGAAAGCTGAACTGCAATACCTGGATGTGGAGTGCTCGGGTTACCTATTTTTCTGCATCTGGAGGAACCAGGAAATTGTGCCTTAGAAACAAACACACGCACGCACGTAGAGTATATTGATGACTATAATAATTTTTCTTCTTTGAGTGGGTTAGTTTTTCAGTTAGGTTAAGAGTTTAGCTAGTGCAACCATTGCTAATATGTAGAGGTTTGATCAAACACATTCCTTAAAATTTGCAGGGGTGCTCCATGAGTTACAGCATCAGTGCCCCCCCGCCCAAAAAAAGGGCTGCTTTAAACCTTGCAATTCATTTAATTCCATTTTTTTCGTTCTGTCTTCCTTCCATCATCTTTTTTTTTTTTTTTTAAATATGGTATTTTTCTTGCTTGTCCTGGCCGGCACTCATAGTACCATCGACTGTCCCCCTGGTGCCATCCCCCAAGGATCAGGCCCCCTACCCTGTGCTCCCACGACATACCCTTCATGGCAGGGTGGTGGTGAGCATCTCAGCCCACCCAAAACTGATCCAGCCAGGGGGTTGCCTTCTCAGGGGCGGCGCCTGTGGGATACAGTGTCATGCTGCATGGCCAGGACCATTCCATTTTTCTTCCCCTGAGGTGAGGCATGCAATGACTCCTACAGAGAGAGCACTCGCGCCCACATGTGCTCCTCCGAGTCTGCCCCATCTCCTCTCCTTTCTGTAGCGTCGGCGCACCGCTCCCCCCAACCGCCGCTAGGGGCTAGTAGAATGCCAGCTGCTAGCAACCCCCCTTCCCGGAGCAGGAGAGCAGTCCATCGGATGCTTGATCCTTCTCCTCACCTGCTGACCCTCGTCCCATGCTCGTTCCTGAACACGGGCTGCCGGCATTGCGTGAGGTAAGGCATTCAGCGCCTCAGCCCTCAGCGCCACCGGGCAGGCAGCCTTCTATCATTTTAACATTTCAAGGGGGTGCTTGGTCTCATCATTCAGCCAAGTCGATTAGCCTGACCATCGAGGGGGAAAAAGTGACCTCCTCATCGATCAGGTAACCTACACTTTAAATTTTAACATGCTAATATGAGGTGAGGTCCCACTGCTATCTCCCTTTCTTGTGTGGAAACCTCTTTCTGGCTACATCTTTTACATGGTAGGTTCTGGCCCATAACAGACTCAAGGCAGCCAGTTTGGGAGCTTACTAAATTAGGAGAAGGCCTCGCCTCTCTTTTTTTGTTGCAGTGTTAAGAGTTAAGCAAGCTCAACCCTTGTTGAACCCTTAATGACCTGCAAGCTTATAAGCAGCTTTTCTTTTCTCTCTTTTTTTATTTTTTATTTTTTTGGGGGGGGGGCACTGGTACTATAACTGTTTGATTCTGATTTCAGCCACACACAAGGAGCACCCTTGCAAAACCTAAGAAAAATGTATAAGAAATGTAATAAAATCTCTGTATGGTAGCACGGGTTGAGCTTGCTAACTTCTTGCCGTGCACATGCACTCTCTCGGAGGAGGACAGGGAGATATACCTAATAAAGTAGAGGGAAGCGGGAAGGAAGGCAGTAAGGGGAGCAAAGGCACAGAGGAAAGAATCGCCAAAGGGGTCACTAAAGGAACAAAAGTCAGATACACAAGTGAGAAGAGGAAGAAAAAGGAGGGATAGTGAAGATCAGAAGGCTGGAGAGGGGGAGACTGCACAGAATAGGAACAAGAAAAAGCAGACATCCTAAACAGGTACTTCTGCTCAGTCTTCACTGTGGAGGGAAGGGGAAATGGACCACCAGGGAGTAGTAGGAATGGGGGTGAGTGGGGGTAGGGGGGAGGCAGACACCAGTCCATTTTCAGAGGAAGGAGTCCTGAAGGGACTTGAAGCTCTGAAGATTGACAAAGCTATGGGAATGGATGAGGGGCATCCAAGGTTTCTAAAGAACTCGGGAGGTGCTAGCTGCCCCACTCACAGTCTGATTCAACAGCTCTTGGGAAGCATGCGTGGTTTCATGGGACTGGAGGAGGGCTGAAGTGGTCCCAGTCCATAAGCACAGCAGCAACAGCAGGGAGGAGGCTAGCACTTATAGGCTGGTCAGTCTTTCTTCAGTGGACTGGTGGGGAAATTAGTGGAAACCCTGCTAAAGGAAAGACTGGTAGAGTATCTTGAACCAGTGGGCTGCAAGGCCGTAGGCAGCATGGATTCGGGGTGCCGCCTGACAAATAAATGTGATTGATTTTATTGACTGCATGACCAGGGGAATAATTGGGGGAAGGCAGTGGATGTGGCCTACCTGGACTTCAGCAAGGCCTGTGACACTGTGCAGCTCAGGAGGCTGATAAGGAAGCGGAGCAGTTTAGGGGTGGGATCCAAAGTGGTGAATTGGGTTAGAAACGGGTTAATGGATAGGAGACGGAGAATGGTGGTTAATGGCACTAATGATGGGATAGTGACCAGCGGGGTGCTGCAGGGCTCAGTATAGGGACCAGTCCTATTTAGTGTCTTCATAAGTGACATGGCTGAGGAACTGGGAGGGAATGTATGCCTTTTCCCAGGCAATACCAAAATTTGCAGTCAGGTGGACACATGGGTAGGGGTGGAGTGAATGCACAGGGATCTTGGGGAAGACTCAAGGAGTAGTCAAGAGTATGATGGTTGTGGTTCAATGCCAAAAAGTGCAAAATCTTGCACCTAGGACATAGGAACCCAGGCGCTGAATTATAGGATGGGGAGGTACTGACAGTCACTAAACAGGAAAGGTATCTTGGGGTGATCATATCTGATGACCTCAGAGTGTCAGGGCACTGTGATAGAGCAATAGGTCGGGCTAGTGAGATGCTGGGGTGCATAAGGAGAGATATCTCCATTCGGAGGACGAAGGTGGTGTTGCCGTTGTGTCGCTAACTGGCGAGACCCCACCTGGGGTACTGTGTCCAGTTTTGGAGGCTGCACCTCTGAAAGGACATAGGGCGGAGGCAGTCTAGAGGAGAGCAACTAAAACTGTGCATGTGTTGCATGATGAGCCCTATAAGGAGAGACTGAGGGATCTCAATATGTATACTCTGGAAGAGAGGAGAATGAGTGGTGACATGATGGAGACCTACAAGTACCTCATGGGGTGAACAAGGTGCAGGAGGGGACTCTCTTTCAAATGAGAAAGAGCACTAGGAGCAAGGGCATGCCATGAAGCTGGGGGTGGGGTATATGAGAGATGTAATAACATTTCTTCACTGAAAGGGTGATAGATACCTGGAACAAACTGCCAGCAGAAGTGGTGGAGGTGAAAGTAGTGGGGGATTCAAGAATGTGTGGGACAGACTAGATGTGTATTAGAATCCTGGCAGGGAGGCAGGAGGGTTGCCAGAGATCAGTTAGGTTCTGCGGAGACAGACTAGGTAGGGAACATCTTGGCAGACTGGGTGGGCTAGGCAGTCCTTTTTTTGCTGGCAAATTTTATGTTTCTATGTAATAAAGAAAGAGGAGTAGAAAATTGCTTTGGGGAAGGCTTGTAATATCAGGAGCTTGTAAGTGTAGGCTGTGCTGCATACGTCACTGTGTCACCGATGTTTGTGTTTAGTGTATAGCAGACTATTAGTAATGGGTCACTTCATACTTTGAAACTTACAGTCAAAAGCCTTTCCTCCTGCCGCCTGATTGCCCAGTGCATAGTGCTGTGCGCTTTCATGCTGTCGACCCCTGTTAGGACATGAGCCTGGGAAGCCCAGTGGGCAAGCCAAGGACTTGGGAGGGGCTTCTACACAGCAGTGCTTCCAGCCTGGGAGGGAGGGTGTTGGAATCCACCACGCTTGCGAACCATCCCGTCAGACCTCACATGCAACTAGCATGCCCTGTGTATGAGGCGTGCTTCTTGATCCACCACAGAGGCACATGTGAGGTCTGCTAGGACAGGCCCGACATCAGAGAGCTCACTGGGGTCACAAACGAGAAAAAGTGCCCCACTTGCAGGATGAATCCCTCACATGCTGCAGGTCCTGTACCACGGACTGGGTCCTGACTCCTCTGGATGACGTTACTGGGGGTGGGGAGGACAGACCTCCTTCCCCTTGCCCCACCACAGTTGGTGACCCGTGGGGGACATAGAGCCAGCTAAGTTCCAGTGATGGTGGGTGACATGGCTGGGTGAGTGGAAGGCAGATGGGGGCTGGTGGAAGAAGGCGGCAAAAAAGAAAAAGGAAAAAAAAAAGTTCCTCCTTAAGAACTGCTGCCAGTCATGTGGCTACAGAGTGCCAAAAAAGGACGTTTAATGCGGCACTGGCATTGGGTGATCTTGAAACCCCAGGCTGGAAGTGCTGGATCACCACTGACACTGGAGTGACTTCTGAGGTGGTATAGACATGTTTCTTTTAAGAAGATACATACACAGCCAGCCCGCTTGCACAGCAGTAGCGATACTGCTTGTGGTACTGATGACACAAGATCAGGAACAAGCCTGGACATAGGAAGGTTGGCAAAGGGGACAAGGATCGAACATCTGATAGTCTGCTCTGCTCTGAGGAAGAGGGTGTCGCAGTGCCTAAAGTTAGCCCATCCCCTAGCGGAGGGACCACACTGAGAAGGTGGGAGCATGTGTGTCACCACATTAATGTCATTGCACACACACACTCCTCTCTCTATACGTTTGGGGGTGGGGGTGAAGAAAACCAGAAAGACATCCGGGTTGGCAGTATGATAGTTAACCCCTTCCAGGCCTGCACCTGGCAACCCAGCCAAGGACCCTCTGAATCCATGACCTAGTGACGCAACCCCATAGTGAGGAATAAATTGTGGGAGAACAGGGCAAGGTCAGGTGTGGGAGAAGCTGGGGTGATGGGGCTGGGAGGGGTTAAGTCAGGACATGGGGCAGAAAAAGTACCAAGTTTAAAAAAAAAAAACAAACAAACAAAACAACAAAAAAAACCTCACTCTATAAATACATATTTGTAATTTTTTTTTTCCCAGGAGACACACTAAGCTGAAAGCTTGTTTACAGATACAATGTGGGAGCACAAGGAAGTTAAGTGACTTGCTCAGGGTCACACAGTATGCAAGTTGGGTCTGTGGGATTCAAACCCAGATCTCCAGGTTTGCAGCTCAGAGCCTTAAACCACTGTGCTATACTGCCTCCCCGATACATATACATACAAAGGAAAGTAATTAATTGATGATAATATCATGTTTATTGATTAAGGAACACAAAATATTGGTTGGGACAAGCAGCGTAAAGGACCACAAAACGTCATCTTATCAGAAATATTTTGACTAGTGATTTAATAAATACTGGGATCTTTGTGTATCTTCTGTGGAAGTGTGGGCAAGGCGTCTTCGCGTGTAGATACTACTTTGGCCAGTTGTCAGTACACGGGCATACTAGATACCATTCTGTAGATATTTCAAGCATGCAGCTATAGGAATAAAATTGTGTGAAAGACAAATAGGTAGAGCCTTTCTGAGATTGTGGAAGAAATACGTGCACACTTAAGGAGCAAAATTCTGGGTGTACTTATAGAGGAAACAAAAGATCAATATAAAAGCATTAAAAGAAATAACCCCAAAAGGAAAATGAAGAATACACAATACTGATTAAATACAATGATCAACAGTTCTACTAGTCAAGTCATCCCTTTAACCAAAGGTTTGTAGAAGTCTTTGAGGGCCAGACATTTTCAAAGGAGCAGTTTGCTTATGTCTGAACAAAAATCTAAAAATTATTTTCACATGAAGTTCAGCACTGAATTCAACACAGTTGCCGCAGGATTTGTCATATCATGTCAAGACATTGGCATGCATTATTTATTAATACAGATGTTTATTTTATTTGAAAATTGGTAACCAGGAGAGGCACACATAGCCAAGGCTACTTCCAGGTGTGACCCAGGGGAGGAGAAAGAGGAGCAAACAGCAGACAGTACAAAGTAACAAAACATCTGAACATACGGTACAGAATAATATAATAATTTGAATCATTAATTAAATGCACGTAGAGTAATAAAGTGCAGGGAACGCCTAGCAGTGTATTAAAGAAATGGCAGCAGTACATAATGCCAAGAACAATAATGGCAGTAGGCGACTGACCAGATGGCAAGTTGATTGCCCAGTCTCGAGGAGCAGTAGAGGAGTGGACATTTGACCACGGCAGGAGCAGGGAACCAGCTGGTTGCTACCCAGATGGTTTAAAGCTCAGCCATGGAGGTATCGGAAGAAAGGGTAACAGGAACAGGTGGGGAGTGGTGGAAGTTTCTGCTGGTGTCTAGTGAGCCTGGGGATGTGGAGGGAAGGGGAAGAGTTTGTTTGAGTGATGATAGTAGAAGGCAGACTGTCCAACAGAGGAATGGGGGTGAGGAGGGGCAGAAGTGCAGTGGTCCATGGAATAGAGGGAGCAGGCCACAAGGGAGAGTTAGGAGAAGAGAGAGGTAGGAGGGAAAGGAACCAAAGCAGTATTTGGATATGAAGGAGATGCCATGAGCCTGGTGATGAGAGGGCAGGGGGAGAATGGATAGGGATTAATACAGTGAACAGTGGTGGGGGGGTTGTTGCAAAATGGCAGGAGTTGCAGAGGCTGTCCAGTCTGGCGAAGGAAGTAGAAGGGGCAGTACCATAGACCGCATCCGATAGTTAAAGAAAGAAGGCACCATTGTGGTAATGAGCTTCCTGCAGATATGCAGAGATAAGCAGTCTTTGTTACGGTAGTGGGCAGCAAGCTTGGGAAGGGGCTTTGCATGAATGGCATCAGTGTAGGGCTAAGTCAAGCTTACTGTCTAGCCACACTTCAAGGTACTTGAAGGATTGAACAGCTTCAAGAAGTGGCACACGACCAGAGTGGTGAAAATGGGTGGAGGGCAGCAAGTCTGGCCAGTTTCTGACTGGTACCAAATGTCAAAGACTCTGTCTTCTTAGTGTTGACTTTAAGTTGGTTAAATTTGGAACCAGTGCAGAACATTGCTGAAGTCCCACAGGAGCAGGTCGTCCACAGCTGCAGTGGAGGGATAGGAAGTGATGACCAAGTCTTTTGAATATATATGAGGTAGTACAGGCAGTGGGGAGGTCACTGCAGAAGATGGAGAAAAGGTTGGAGCCCAGGATGGAGCCTTGTGGGACCTCAGCATGGATAGTAGGGGGAGGTGAAAGGGCGCCTGCGCCCTGTCCTGATTGTTTGCCCATTGGGTAGGAATGGAACCAACAGTGGCGGGGGCTGAGAGGCCAGCAGAACTCTGCTTGTCCAGGAGGAGTGGATGGGACGCTGAGTCAAACCTTTTACCAGATCGATGAATATAGTGGCCATGATGAGTCCCTGATCAGTCCTGGAGAAGGTGGAACCAGTAACATGCATCAGGAAGGACATGGTGGAATAGTGGTTCTGGAAACCAGGCTGGAAGGGTGAGAGGAAATTGGAGGATGAGAAGAAGTAAGAGTCTAGCGTGGACCAGTTTCTCTTGCAGGTAAGAGAGGGAGGGGAGGAGCGAGATGAGACGGAAGTTTCTGGGGTGGGGGGGAGGAATGGGTCACCCCCTTTGTGAAGTGGAATAATTCTGGCCAACTTCCAGAACTGATGAACGTTACAGAGGGGGAATTCATCATAGGCGACTGAACCACAACCAAGAGTTACTTATAGAAGTGGTAAGAGCATTAGGTTTCATTGCCCCCCATGGCTAAAATTAATGCAAAAGAAACAGAACACACTATAGAGTCTGTTAAAAAAAAAAATGTAGTTTTAATGTATTTCACAGTTTTCTAAGCAGTGTTTATTATATTTGATTTTGCTTTCCTCTCCCTTTCCAAGCATTCCTTGGTATCCAGTGGCACTCCCACCCTAATTCTGGTATCAGGGGTATGCACCTCTGACACAACTGGTCTCAGTACAGCATGACTGGTTACAGCACTGGTTTGGTGGCAAAATATTTCTGAGTGTGTGTGTTCCCTTCTTGTAGCCAGAATTCTGTGTGGTTCGGACAACAGATGCCTCTCAGGTAGGTAGGGGAGGTCATATAGATGAGCGTCTAGTGAATGGCTTATGGTCTCCACAGGAGAAGTATGAACACATCAACCTCCTGGAGCTTGGGTCTATTTTTCTGTTCCTCAAAGCATTTGTAAGTCAGGACAGACCACAGTACCACAATTTTTACGTTGACAAACTGGGAGTTCAGATCTTCTAAATATGTCAAGATTGTTTAAAGATGTGGATCCTGACATTTAGGTATCAAATTCAGATCTTTGCAATACACTGTCATGGAAACTGAATATACTAGCAGATTCGCAGAGCAGCCTGGTTCACACTACATGAGTGGGCTCTAGCCTAAGAGGGAGGTAGTGAACTTCATATTTCTAAAATGGGGTGCTCCATAGATGGATCTTTTTGCATCTTGGAGAGAATAAGAAGTGGAAGCTGTTCTGGTTCACAGCTCCAGTGATGGGCACAGTGCAAAAGAGGTGAGGACAGTGTGTTGGAGAGGGACATTTCTGCATGCATTTCCCCCCGCTCCCTCTACTTCTATGAGTGCTTCTTAAACTCAGAAGAGAGAGTGCAGAATTGATTCCCATAGCCTCAGTTTGGGCCAGGCACCCTGGAACAATCTGCTTCTCGGTTTGTCCATCAGGATCCTCTGTCTTTACCTCTGAGGCAGGACCTTTTGTTCCTTTCTCAGTGGACAGTGTTTCCTCCAGATCTCGGATCCTTACATGTGAAGGTCTGATTCCTGATGAGTTAGTTTGTTGAGCTGAACTCTACCAAAGTTTTGGAGTCTTGAAAGTCTCCAGAAAAACAGCAACTAGAAAAACATTTCTTCAAGTGAAAACGTTTTTCTGCATGGTGTGATTGAACGTATATTACCCTAGGTATCTACAGTAGAGACATATATACTGTATATAGAATTTGTTGGCAGATAAAGACTCAGTGGTCCATCCAGTCTGCTCCTTACATGCCTCACTGCATGTCTGATTTTAATGCCAGACTGGATTTACTGAGCCAACTGCTTATGGCATCTCAGTACTCCCTTCCCGTAGCCCTCACTGTCCCCTTGTGTCTGTCTCATGCATGCTTGAACCCTGTCATTGACTTGGCTTTAACTACCTGCTTAAGTAAACTATTCAATTCCTCCACCACCTGCTCCAGGAAAAAGAACTTCCTTATATCCTTTTGAATCTTCCCCCTCCCACCACCAACATCCATCCATGGTCCCTGGTTATGGTGCTTTAATACTTTGTAAATAGGTCATTGCTGTTTACCTATGTATTCCCTTCAAGAACTTGTAGGTCTGTATCATGCCCCCCACCTCTGTTCTGGCATCCATGTTGAGTAAGCCCAGCCTCTCCTTGTACATCTTCCCTTGCTGTCTCTGGATCACTTTTTGTAGCCGTCCTCTGGACCTTCATCAAGTGGTCCATGTCTTTTAGGCAGAAGCTCCAGAATTATGCACACTCCAGGTGTAGCCCCACCCAGGACCTGTACAGGGGCGGCATCTCCTCTTTCCTTCTGCTCTGATTGGCCAGGACTCCCCCCCCTGTTTTTGCCACTTGGCGCTTTTTACAAATAGATTTAGCTGCATCTAAGCAACATTCAAGTGTCTAATAGAAGTTTTTCAACTGTATTAGCTGGATTGTAATTTCTACTACTGTTTTAAAGTGCTTACAGCTCTTCTGTTTCCTTGCTTATGCCCCCCCCCCCATCCAAGCACTCTGCCTTGGCACCGAAAAGTCTAACTCTCCTTTGTCTTGCTAAATTGCTCAATCTAAACCGATTATCCTACCTCTATACGATTTAAACCATCGTCTCTGTATATATTCCACCTCGAGATCAAGATCTTGGCATCAGAGAAGTCCTTAACTTCGTCAGCTCCCAACCTCCTGGCTCTGAACACATTCTGCTTGGTGATTTCAATATAAACTGGCTCGCATCTTATGTCTACACTCATAAGGATGCCCTTGCAGCTGCCAACCTGTCACAATTGGTCACCACACCAACTCAGATAAATTACAAAACTGTCACCCGTACCCTGCTTGACTGGGTTCTCTCCAGTCACCCTACCAGGATCTCTCATACCTCCGTTCTCCCAGACTCTCTCAGTGACCACTACCCGGTTATATGTGAATGGTCTAATAAATTTCTAAAGCCACCCCCTATAATCAGCAGAGTCCTCCCCCATGGTCAACTTACCCATCTCAAACAGTACTTATCCTTGCAAGACTGGCTGCCCATCTACAAGGCGATGGATGTTAACCTTGCCCTCTGCTACTTCATCACTGTCTTCAGTAAGGCCTGTGACCTCTTCTCTCCTTAAAAAAAACAGAAAACAAAAGCCCTCTGCAACCCTTGGATAACTCTGGAGCTCCTTTCCCAGCTGAATTCTAGGGACCACCTGTGGGCAGTGGATAAAGCCACAGGCAAACAATCTGACATCCAAAAATACAAACATGCCCATAATGCCTGCACAAAATCAATTTGTCTCGCAAAAAGCTCATATTATAAGGACGTCCTCACCAACACCTGGGGAAATGGTCGTGCTTTCTGGGACAATATCAAGGACATTACTGGGAAACAATCAGTCCCTTCCAGCCGTGTTAATTGTTGAAGGGTCCACTACCCTTGATCCCATGGTCATTGCAAATACCTTTAACATGGCGCTTACTGACCTCAGTACTGTTCTACCACCTAATTTCTTCACAGTCAGTCACAGCCACTCTAACTCACTCTGCACTCTGTCAAACCACCCTCATTTCTACTTCAGGGAGATTAATATGAATGAAGCTTGCCGCCACATCGCCTCAGCTATCTCCACTTCCAGAATCAGCAGTGACGCCCCTGGACCTTAAGCTGCTATCACTTACACTTGATGAGGTCCTCGGTCCCCTAACTAAAATTCTTAACCTCTCTCTCCACACCAGTACATTCCCTGAAATATGGAGAACTGCCACTGTGACCCCGGTCCACAAAACTGGGGATAAGACCTGCCACTCTAACTACCACCCAGTCTTCATATTGCCACCACTATCCAAGGCCCTAGAGTGTATTTTTACAGACCAGCTCACTGATTATTTGGACAAATATAATATTCTGTGCACACAACAGCACGGTTTTAGAAAAGGGCATAGTACCACCACTGCCCTGCTTGAATTTACCACTGAAGTGCATAGTTCCCTTGATAAAGGACTTCTTACAGGGACTGTCTTCATCGGCCTCTCTAAGGCTTTTGACACAGTCCATCATCGGCTGCTGTATGACCAACTACTACTTGCTGGCCTCGCACCATACTCAGCCCGCTGGTTCAGAAGCTACCTTGACAACTGCTCTCAAAGAGTAAAAATTGCCAGTGCTATCTCGGACACCTTGCCTGTCTGTTCCAGAGTACCTCAGGGATCCATACTGGGCCCTCTCCTTTTCAGCCTCTTTTTAAACTCCCTACCACAATCCTTCTCAGAACAAATCATCCTGTATGCGGATAATGCTGTTGTCTTTTCTATGCACAAGGACCTTTCACCACTACAACACAGCCTCCAACTCGGATTCAGTGTCGTTGAAACATGGTTCTCCAATCACAAACTAGTCCTCAATCACAAAAAAACCAAGTCTTTGGTATTCTACAGTTTACATAACCGTTACAGACAACACCCCCTTGCCATCTCCACCAAGCAGGGGACTGTCCTCGAACAGGTCAGGAGACAAAAGACAAATGGAAGGAGGAGATGGGGACTTGTGAGGGGAGGCGAAGAAGTGGCAAAAGTCATGGAGTGGAAAGGAGAGAACAGGTTACTACGAAAAGAGAGAGGGAGCGGGCATTTGTGAAGGGCCTTCAGAAAATAGTTGTGCACTGCTAGAGGGGAAGAAGGTGGAGGAGGGAAATGATGAAATTAGAGGAGTAATTGATATATGCCTGGACCAAACTGGAGCGGGGGGAAATTCTGCTTGGAGAATTGCAGCAGGGGTAAAAGTGGGAAATAATGTGCAGGAGGAAGAAGAGGAGCTGGAAATGAGAGAGAGAGATGAATGGAAGCAAGCAGGGAGTAAGAGGGGTGGAATCTTAGTGTTGGGGGATTCAATACTAAGAGGAGTTAGGTGGGAAAGGGGAGAGGCATAGTCGTATTTGGGTGGAGGCCATGCCAGGAAGGACGGTGGAAAGGGTGGGACAGTCTGTTCTGAAATATGCTGGAAGGGGTAGAGACAAGCCTTATTTAATTATACATCTTGGGACAAACGACCTGGCTGACAAGACAGTAGATACAGTCCAGAGGAGGTTTGAGGAACTAGCAGAATTATGTGAGGGGGCAGGAAGATCAGTAACTTTTCAGAGATACTTCCCGTGCAAAGGCAAGCACAACAAGAAAGCTGAGAATAGAGAATTTAACGGATGGCCTAAGAACCTGGTGTTGTGCTAAAGGGTATGGGCTGTTGGGGGTGGGAGGGACCTGGGAGGACAGTAGTCTTTATGCCAAGGACAGACTACACTTGAGTGAGGAGGAAAGAAAGTGTTGAAACAGAGGATGGAGGAGTACATAGAGGAATTTGGGAATTTAAACTAGGAGTGGGGGGTGGCAGATGGGGAAGAGATATGCAGAGACCACAGGTTGGGAAACCATATGAGCTTACCCCCCATAACAGTGGCAAAGGACAAATGGCAAGTACTGTTGGTGATGCTAGGAAAGGAGGGCAGGATGGGGGGAAGGGTGGAAGGTGGTTACCCTTAATGCTAGAAGCCTTGGGAGGAAAACTGCAGAGTTACAGGTTCTCATGGCAGAGGGAGAGGTGGACATTGCAGCCATCACGGAAACATAGGCCACCCAACACAATGACTGGGACCTGTCTGTACCAGGGTGCAGGTTATTTCGTAGGGACAGGGTGATTGGGAAGGGGGGGGGGTGGCACTATATGTGAAGGAAGGACTGAAGTGTGTAAGGGAGGAAGGGGAGGAGGGTAGTACGGAGTCACTTTGGATGCGAATCCAGGATTCCAAGAATAGGATTCTTAGAATGGGAGTGGTGTACAGGCCACCGCCCCAGACGGAGGAGTTAGACAGGGAACTAGCGGACAGATCAGGAGGACTCAAGAAGGGTAGTGTGGTGATTGTGGGGGACTTCAGCGCACAGGAGTGGACTGGACACCCTAACAACCAGGAACAGAAGGGAGCAGATACTGCTGAATGCCTTCCAGGACAGCTTCCTGCTGCAAATGGTCAGTGAACCAACCAGGTTAGGAAATACCCTTGACCTTATGCTGGCAAATGGGGACTTTGTGAGAGAACTTACAGTGGAGGAACTGCTGTCAGGGAGTGACCACTGCTCAGTATGGCTCACATTGGATATGGGCAAGGAAGGAGTGGAATCTGGCACAGTAGTGCTGGACTTCAGGAGGGCCGACTTTGGGAGGATGGGGGAGTGGTAAAAGGGTACCTGGCCAGAATTCAATCTAGTATGGACACTAACCAGAGGTGGGAGCTCATAAAGCTGGGGATAGTGGAGGCAACCAAAACCTGCTGCAAACCCCAAGCAAGAAGGCTAGAGCTAAGAAACCGATCTGGTTGAGCAAGGAGGTCATGGAAAAGGTAAGGAGGAAAAGAGCTGCCTTTAGGAAGTACAAGAAAACAGGGAGGGGGAGGACAGGGAGTAGTACTTGACAGAATCGAAGGAGGTGACAAGGGCAGTAAGGGGAGCCAAAGCATCTACGGAACTCAGGCTGGCACAAGGCATTAAGAAGGGGGAGAAGGACTTCTTTATGTACATCAGGGAGAAAAGGAGCTGTTAGGACCACATAGTAAGGATTAGGAAGGAGGGGGGTTGGGTGGAAGCAGGGTGCGATAAGGCGGAAGCACTAAATGAGTACTTCTGCTCAGTATTTACTAAAGAGAAGAGGGGGTGACACCCAAGGTGGGAGAAATGGCAGAAGCAGGGGGAAGTGGTGACAGATGGGGAAATCATGGAGAGCAGAGTTCGAGAGGGTTTGAAGGCACTGAGGGTGGACAAGGTGCCAGGCCCAGATGGCATCCACCCAAGGTACTGAAGGAGCTGGCAGAAGTCCTTGCAGGACCTTGGCAGACCTATTTAATGCCTCACCACATTCGGGTGTGTACCTCAGGACTGGAGGATGGCTCATGTGGTGCCCTCCACAAGAGTGGACCCAAGGATGAACTGGGAAACTACAGACCAGTGAGCCTCACATCCATCGTGGGTAAGCTAATGGAGACTATCCTGAAGGAGTGGCTGGTGGCCTCCGAGGCCAAAGGACTACAGGACAGCAGACAGCATGGCTTCACACGTGGCAGATCCTGCCAAACCAACCTGGTCGAGTTCTATGACTGGCAACTAGGCAACTGGACAGGGGCCATGCAGTGGATGTCCTGTATCTGGACTTCAGTAAGGCATTGAGCTCAGTGCCACATGGAAGGCTGGGAAGGAAGTTAGTAGGCACAGGCGGGGTGCAAAGCTGGTGAGTGGTAGGAAACTGGCTCGGGGAAGGCAACAGAGGGTGGTGGTGGGTGGGAGCTCTCACACCAAGGGCAGTGACGAGCGGTGTTCCACAGGGCTTGGTGTTGGGACCAGTTGTTTGGGATATTCATTGCAGACATATCATGGGACATCAAGAGCAAGATCAGTCTGTTTGCTGATGATACCAAGGTAGGCGCGGTGGTGGATGACCTAGGGGGATGGCAGGGGTTGCAGGATGATCTGGCAAAGCTTGAAACCTGGTCGGACACCTGGCAACTGGGCTTTAATGCCAAAAAGTACAAGGTGCTGCATTTTGGGATGAAGAACCCAAGGAGGAATTACCAGCAAGGGGGAGTGCAGCTAGCCCAGACAGAGGAGGAGAAGGATCTGGGTGTGCTCATTACAGGGTCAGTGAACAACTCGGCACAATGTAGGAAGGCAGCTGCAAAGGCCAACAAAATGCTGGGTTGTATTGCAAGGTATATCCTCGAGGAGGAGGAGGTGATTCTGCCACTGTATAGGTCAGTTGTTAGACCACACCTGGAGTACTGCGGCAGTACTGGCGTCCGTGATTCTGAGTGGGACATTAAGTTACTGGAGGGGTGCAGTGCAGAGCGACAAAAGATGATCAAGGGCTGGGGACTTATACGAGAGGAGGTTGAAGGAGTTGAACATGTACTCACTGGAGGAGAGGAGAGACAGGGGTGACATGATTGAAACCTTTAAATACATGAAAGGAATAAACAAGACGGGTACAGAGGGGCTGTTCAAAGTAAGGGAGGGGAGGGCCACCAGGGGCCATGATATGAGACTGGAGCAAGGAAGGTTCAGGAGGGAGATGAGGAGACACTTTTTTTCAGAGAGGGTGGTGGCTGGGTGGAATGCTTTACCTGCTGAAGTGGTATGCAGTAGAACAGTGGACTGCTTCAAACGAGGATGGGACAGGACAAGGGGGAAGGTTAATGAAGGGGAAGGGTGGAAGGGAGGGAAAGCTGCAGAATAAGGGTTGCTAGCTGCACATTCGAGCAGACTTGATAGACCTCTAGGCCTTTATCTGCTAGCAAATTTCGTATGTTCGTATGTTCATAAGTTTACTCTTTCAAATACCTAGGGAGTCTGCTTGACCCCAATCTTTCCTATACAGCTCACATTGACAGCGTGGCTAAACCTGCCAGCACACACCTTGAATTAGTTTGCAAACACAGGCAGCACCTCACCCCAGAGGACCTAAAGATTGCCGTCCAGAGCTCTGTGGTTTCAATTATTGATTATGGCCTCATTATCTATGGCTCTGCCACGACGTCCGCTCTCCGATGTATAACAACTGCTCTTAACAAAGCATACCGACTTGCAACTGGTGCCCACCACCTCACCCACACCTGTACTCTTTGTGAACAATCCGGATGGCTTCAGCTCTCCAACCATATAAAGTATCTCACAAGTGCTATGGCGGGAAAAATGAACCTTGGCCTCACCCCCGGTGTTACTGCCTTGTTGCATCAAAACACCAACCGACAGAACACGAGGAGCTCGACAACCCAGATTCTACAAGTTCCTCGCTGTCGAACTACGCAGGGCCAACGTTCTTTGCCTATAGAGCTCCTCTATGGATGAATGGTCTCAGCCACTCCATCTCCTCTGCCTCAGCACTAGGTCTGTTCAAAACCAGACTCTGGGCCCATCTAATTGCCTCTAGCTCCTGTGACTGCCTCTCCTAGATGATGACCTACACAGCTTAAATCCTAACTTCTATACTGCTTAACCTCCGGCCCCCCAGTTCCCATCCCTCCCAGCTCCTGAGGCACCACTTCAAATCTCAGGTCTTCATACTACCTCATTAGTCTCTTCTTGCCCCATTACAGCACTTATCTCACCCCCCACCCTGCCCCCTTTTTCTCTTCTATCACTCCTTCCCATTTATTTTTCGGCAAATGCCTCCGGCTGCATCTTCATACACCCTCTCTCCTCTCATCCCTGTTTCTCTGCCACCCCCGGGTGCCTGACCCTACCTATTCATTGTGGGCATATGCATCCTATCTATGTTCACCATCTTACTATAGCTGCCTCTGTTAACTACCTACACTTCTCCTCATCCTCTACCCCTTACTCTTCCTATAATTGACCCCTTTCAATAGCACTGTTGTACATGAATTGTTTACTGTTACTTCACTGTTGCTTCCTTGTTGTTTGTTATTTCTGACATGGAACTTTTATAAAAGAGCCTTGGCTAAAAGGTACTTGTAATCCTAGAATAAATAAATAAATAAATAAAGTGAATGTCCTACCTTTACACCCCAGCACCCTAATTACCTTCATATATACATTATAGCATTGGGCTGTAGACTTGAATTTGCCACTGATACCTGTGGCTTCGACTTTAGTGTCTAGAATTCTACTCCTTCTGAAGTTTGTCTTTTCCTGTTGCACCTTTTTTGTCTAGTTGTCTTGAACCAGGGGGGTCAGGATCTTCAGGAGGGGGATGCATGGGAGGGCCGTAGTGTTGCACTGGAGGAATTACTGACTCTTGCACTGGAGCGGTGTCCATGTCCTGGGCCCTCGATCCGCCTCTCCTGGGTTGAGATTTGAATTTATATTTGGTGCAGGCAGTTTGAGACCAGGTTTTGACTAAAGCTCTCTGAAGCCTCAAGTGCATTAAATTGCTGTGAAACTCTGATTCACACAAATATGGAGGACTGTGGGGGTAGCGTAGACTGTATGGGACTGCTAGTTCCATCAGGGCTTTATGGGTAGGGGTATATCCCTTCCTCCAGTTTGACAGCTCCAGCAACAAGTCAGGAACGATTTTTACAGGATGTCCATGCCATGATAGTCCCCCACCCCCCATTACATGGCTGATTGCATTATTCCTTCTTTGTAAACTGGAGGAAGTGAGCTAGCAGGGGGTCATGGGTGCTTGCCGGCATTGGGGAGGGAGGGGAGCCAGGGATCAGTGTGCTCTGTCGGTTTCCAGGTGGAGAGGGCACTCTGGTCTAAACAGTACATGAAGAGCCCTTAGTCAGAACCCTGTTTCGTTTTTGTCCTCACACCCTTCAGGGAATTCCACAAACTGGAGGTTGTTCTTTGGAAAAACAAAAAACATATATATATATGTACTGTGTGTGTGTGTGTGTGTGTGTGTGTGTGTGTGTGTGTGTGTGTGTGTGTGTGTGTGTATGTATATGTGTGTGTATGTATGTATATATATATATATATATATATATATATATATATATATATATATATATATATATATATATATATATATAGTACATACATTTCCAAATTCATAACAGCCCTCCTTGTTTGCTATATACAACTATTTCAATTTACTCAATACCTTTTATGTGAAGGTAGCCATTACAAATATATGTTTAGATTTATTGAAAAGTATTTAGTTTAAAATATCTCTCCTTATCCTGTTGCCTTATGTTGTTTGGAATTATGGGTAATACCCAGATCTCATTTTCTTTGTAGAACAGCTTGCTGTCAAAAGTTAAATGGGACAAAGTCCATTTACAGTTTTCATTGCATTTGCCACTTATTTTTTCCTGACCAAACAATCCTTTTTTTCAGTTATGATACCAAGTCTAAACTGGCAAAAAAGCAATGCAATGTTTATCATTCTCACAGTAATTAAGGTATACTTCATCTTCCCCTTATGATTTCTATTTCTGTGGTTCAGGTTATTTCAAACACCACCTGGCCCAAGCCCCATTCTACCAACTGTACCCTTCTGGACTAGGTTCTAACCTCTCACCCCCACTGCATTGTTGCAGCAGGTATTTTGCTGGATTCATTTTGCGACCTTTGCATAATGTTCTGCTTCAGAAAAATCTGGCATCTCCCCTGTTTAATAGAAAAAAAAAACTACATCTAGTCCTGGTGTCTCCACTCACTAAACATCAATGCTGTACTGAGCCACCTCGCTGCAACAGACTGGTTAAGCATCCTCTCCGCCTCTGATATTGACATGGCCCTTGCACTGTTCCACTCCAAATTCTTCTAGCACTCCTCCCTCAGGGAATACAGAGCAAAAACTTCCTATCACCCCTGGATTAACACGAGAATCATTGATTTGTGCAAGTCCCGAGATGTCGCTAGATGTTTAAAAAAAAAAAAAAAAAAAGTAAATAAATAAAAATAAACATTGGTGGGTTGTAACTTGGGGGATGTGCAGCTCTTTGTTTTAGAAGACAGCTGCGAACCTTCACATAGCGCAAGTGGTCGGTAGGCCTTCAGGGGTATTCAGCAATAAAGTGTGGAAATGCTATTACTTCAGAGCCCTGCATGGCATCGGTGGGTAAAAGAAAACAAGGCGTTCCATATAGTGGAAAAAGTTACCTAGCTTAGCCGGGAGAAATAAAGAGTTGCGGGCAAATGATATTAAATACCAGAAGGGCAAGAAAGTGGGGTGTGCCACTGTGTTATGCCAGGCTGTAAAAGATGTAACTGTAAAGGAGTTTTCCAGAGAGGAAATTTGAGTCAGGGTATGGGGCTGCAGTAGTCCCCTAGGGGGTGGACATTATTCTTACTCTGTAATTTCTAAATCTTTTCAAAGAGCGAGATAATTGGGGAAGGCCAACAGAGTACTGTTCAGAGTTGGGCAGCAGTGTGACAGTGAGCCAAGTGTGGGAGAGCTAAGCCTCCTTTAGATTTTAGCAGTTGGAGGGTGGTAAGTTTTTATTCTAGGGCGGGATCCCACCCATGTGAACTGAGAGATCATTTTATTCCAAACCCAAGTGTGCGACGTTTGTAAAGGGAGTGGTAAAGCTTGGGCAAAATATAGAACCCTTGGTAGAATATTTAAGCAATATACCCCGACAGGGTGTGGGTATACTGGTGGATTTACCACGGCTGGTGCGGTTAAGTCACTCGGCCTTGATCTTAACCGCACTCAGTCATGGGTAAATATACCAGTATACCCACACCCTGTCGGGTATATTGCTATTATATAATGGTAGGAATAATTTTTTATTTGTTTTTATTTTATTATTTGTTTTTGTGAGTTATTTTATGATAATGGTGGATATATTCTTCCGCTGGAGAAAATAGTTCCTTTAGTATTGAATATTGAGACAGGTAAAATGTTTTGAATAGGTTTTATTTGTGTAAATAATAATTTTTAATGATCATTTGAGAAGGTTTTATGTTATTAATAATTTTTAATGAACATTTCAGAAGTGCAACATGTAATTAGTTATTTTTGTTAAACAGCATTAAATGTTTTATTTGTGAAACAACATTTATGAAATCAATTGTGTTGAAATAACGTTTTATAGTTTCTATGAACTTTTCAATGTGTCACATTTTTCATTGAATTGCTCTCAGGTTTGATATTTGGTTCTTGTTTCTTTAAGAAGTTCGGTTGCGATTAGTTTGTGAGCATATATTGCATTCCGTCCATCTGTGAGATGCGGTAATGCAGTTGGAGGAGAGGGCGGCTGCTGCTTCATTGCCGGTAAGTTTGTGCTGTTGTGTTGCTAGTTTGCAGGCCGTTGGGGATATTGCGACAGCTTTCTGTGGAGTTGTAACGCCCGCTTCTTAAGTATGCTGTCGCTTTGTGGATCGGATGCCTCATTTTCTTCGGTAAAGATATTTTGTAGGTGTTGGAAGTCTAGCAGTGAAACTGACGTTCATTTTTTTATTACCGCTTTTGATTTCGGTGCTATCGGCATTACAAATGGCGGCGTTCCTTTGAAGTGTAACGCGTAGTGATATTTGTAATGTGGACTAGTATTGTTGGCTGGCACCTTTCCAGTGGGTATATTGGAGGATTTATAACTGCTGAAAAGTGCCAGCCAACCAATGAAATTTCAGGGATTTGTGCTTGTTTTTGGGTCCATGGTATAATCAGTCATATACAATCAACCCTGTGAATTAAAGGGGACAGGAATTCATTGTTTTACAATTGTTTTCTATATGACCTAACCAGGGTGACCTAAATTAAAAAAAAAAAAAAAAAAAAAGTTTTCATGAAAAAAAAACAAAAAAGTGTTTTTTTGTGTATTTTTGTTAACGTTTCTGCCTATTCTGTCTAACAAGTGCTGTTACGAGTATCCACATTCTAAACAGGCACGCAAGAGTCTGAACGAATGTTGTTTGTTTGGTGAGTGTGACCCTGTGCAGTCATTCCATGCCGCTGCTTGCTTTTCTGCATTAGCGTTATAGATTGAATCTGGATACTCTAAACTTTTATTTGGAGAAAAAAAAACAAAAAACTTAACAGTTTTAGTTTAATTTTAAACTACTGTGCGATATGTGTAGAACTGTCACATAATGGGTGATCACAGAAACTGAGACGCATGTGAATATCTGTAGTTGTTTCAGGTACTCTCCCGATGGTTGTAAACTACAAATGACAATGTGATTTTCTGAAAGACTGAATATAATACCGTATTTTCACTGTTACACCCCCTTGTGTTATTCTCATACTCTTATTTCTGATAGACTTTTTTTTGGTAATTGTGGAATTGGTATGTGTTTGAGACAGTGAGAATGTTTGAGTTGGGGCTGCCTCTGATATGAATTAGGAGCATAGCATCACCAGCACCTTAAAAAAATTATTGATTTTGAAGTTTGAATTCAAATGAACAACTCTCAAGTTATGAGTGCACCATAAAGAATAGATGTATTTTGTAACACTAAGATGGTATTTTGTTCTAATCCAAGCAGTGTAGATGCTTTATTTCTCTCTTCATTCAGTATCCCATCCCACGTTGCAATTCTCCGCAGCAGGGTTGTATGTGTTCACTGCTGACCTTTACCTAATCCATGTTTTTATTTAAATCACTTGCTTGCTGCCTAAGTCAGTCTAGTAAAAAAGTGCCTGATTGCAGTGGTCAACTTGGGAGCACAATTTGATTCAGTCAGACTGTGTAGGCGGAATTTGTGGGACTCAAACCCACAACATTGTGGACCTAACAAAGTAGTCAAGAGATTTTTTTCCAATAGGAATGGTTTGCTTCTTTGTGTTGATTTCTATGGTTTCACAATTTTTCCTGTATTTTTTTTTTTTAATCGCTGTACCACCCTGTTGCATTTCATAGCTTTGATCACTGGTTGGGTTGGGTCGTGCAGTGTAAAATGACCTCTAGCGTCAGAAAGGATGAAGTTTCGTTTGGAAAGAGAAACATCCTTGTCTTACTGAGGAGTGTAATCATTTCGCATTGTCGATGTGGTCCCCCACTTCTTTGATTTAGCACCTGTCTACTACTTAAGAGTGCAGTGAATAAACTTTACCAACCATTAACCTTACTGTCAATTCCATTTTCCCCACACTATAGTTTTACATTTCAAAAAGAAAAAAAAAGCCCATTAAAGAATACGATGGTACGCTCTTCCTTCTGACTATCCAAATTGTACTCCTGTATCCATGTAATTTAAATCTGTATGCTCTGGTGTGTTTTGCTCCCCTCAACCCGAAGTCCTATTATTGTATATATTTAGTATTTTTTTTTTAATTTATTTATTGGGTGCCAACCTCCCTCCCCCACACACACATGCACATTTATTTATTTAAAAAGTTTCACTGGGAAAGACATACTGAGCTACAATAGCTCGTTTCCAGATGTGTACTGGGGGAAAGGGGGATACAACAATTTTAAATACAGAATAGATACATATAATCCTGGTAGTAAGTCAGTACAGAAACGCAATAAGGTAGTTACATAACAGTTTAGGGGATATACGCATACACACAGACTCAGTGTCACTCTTGACTTGTGATTAATAGAACTGCCCTTTGATTTCTGTTAATGATTTTTATATATATACACACACACACACACACACACACTGTATAGAAGTTAATATTAGCACCTGATATATTTAATGCGATGACTCCAGTTGTACATATTAGCGTCTGATATATTTAGCGCTCAGTGCTTACTGCTGCAGTACAGTTAGCATGGCAGATTATATTAGCAGTCTGTTTATATTAGCGGTTCTTTGCTTTCAGCTAATATAGCTAATATAAACAGAAAGCTAATATAATCTGCTATACAGTATATAATATGTTTCTCTATTTGTTTTTTTTCTCTGCATATATGTGAAATTTAAACCGTTTTCATCCGATCTCACCCAACACACCACCATCATACATTCTAAGGCTCACACATCAACCCTCACAGAACCCCCATTGCCCCACAAAGCTTCATATATCTGATCTATTATTAATGGGATAAGCAATCGTAGGGAGGGTGGTGCCACTACTAGATCCTAGCCAGTGCAGAGACAAGGATGAGCCAAAACGAACCAATATAAAGATCAAATACACATCTTACCCACGGAACTGGTGAATGAAAAATAAGGCTGTTGCTGTTCCATGTATTTCAACTGCATTTAGCCTGCTGTAACTTTATTTTGTATATATTATTCACCGGGTCCAGCTGTGAGACATGACTGTAACCGGATAGAATTTTTTGGCAGTCCCACTATTTCTGGATTGTGAATGGATGTTGGGTGGGCAGCGGGCAGACGGGGTTTTGTGTGTGCGATCAGCATGGACTGTGCCTTTTTTTTTTCTGATTATGAAATAAAAGACGTAGCAAGAAACCGAGAATATTTTTCTTATTGGCATACCTTGATGTACATTGGAAGGGTATGAGCTTCCACCGGCTAAAATTACATAAAAAAATGGTAACTGCTGATGGATGATGAGACCGGAGTGATCATTTAAGATGTACCGCCAGCCACATAGATAAAAGTAGGCAACTACTGTAGTTCAATTTGCATATCTTACTCAGTCCAGAGATTACTGTTACACTAATGTAAGTGGAAACTTTTACGATCGAGATGTGCCATGAAGTTTGGGGCTTCCATTTTTAACTGTTTATATTGCACACTAAGTTAATTCACAAAATAAGTTTGTTTTGGCAGTATAGCCTGTAGATTAGACTAATGACCTGTGAATTATCTTAGCACATCCTGCAGACTGACCTGGATTTGATTCCCACAACATGCACTAGTATGCTGTGTGACTTGCTGCAAGTCACGTAACTTCCCCTATGAGCCCGGGTTTTTCTATTGTAACCTGTGAATAAGAAAACGGTCCCTCGATGTCTACATTTTTTTCCCAACCTGTGTAAAGAAAACTGTCCACTGGTACCACCATGAAGATCCACACTCCCATGGAAGATGTGTCTTACTCCTGGACCTGGCAAATACTGTATGAGAAATAAGGTAAATGCAGTGCAGTGTATTTCAAAGGGATTCCGACCGCAGATACCTTATTTCTCATACAGTAGTCGCTGGTTCAAGGAGTGAGATGTGCCTTCCATTCGAGAGGATCTTCATAGTGGTACCAGTTCAGGTGAGTGAAGGTATGTTGGGGGAGGGCTAGGGGGTGCGGGGTAGGTGTGCAGTTGTGATCCGTGGTGGACAGTTTTCTTTTTACAGGTTGAAAAAATTGCCATTATTTTTTTTTTTAATGTTATCCATCGTAAAATGAAAAACGTAATTTACCGAAATTGTTTATTGCCTAAGACTCCAACAGCCATTATGTACCCACCCTCAAAATGGTGGCCAGAGGCCTAATTAATTTATATTTAATGTCCATCGTGTCTAGTTCCAACTACCTCCACCAGCCTTCCCTGTCTTATTTTTTGCCCTCCCCCCTTGTGAAATGCTGAAAATAAGGAAATGGTCCCCCACACCCTCCAAATTGTGGTACCCCCTCCTCCTCAGCCTCAAACTGGGCCCTGGTCCCCATTTGCTGTAGCATAATAAGCCCTGGTGTCTAGTGACAGCACCCTCCCTCAGATTTTCACATATTCCCACTTTTGTATTTCATTTGTTGTCTTGTGGTCACCCCCCACCCTCACACTGTTCCTAGTGTGCTTGATTTTCTCTGATGTACAGCAGTAACCCACACCCTCCTTTTGGTGCCCCAACCCCATTTGTTTTAATCTATTAAACCCTGTTGTGCAGTAGCACTGCTCCCATCCTCTGATTTTCATACATGTGTATGTTTTTTCATTGGTGATCAGTGGTACCCCCTACACTCTCAATGTCAGTCTTCACCTGTAAATACGAAAACGGTCCCTCGATGTCTGCAGTTATTTTTTTCCAACCTGTGTGAAGAAAGCCATCCACCACCAGTCGCATCCACACACCCCCACCTGACATCCCCTGTGACCCTGTCCCCACATACCTTCACTCACCTGAACTGGTACCGCTCTCCGATCAGACACCTTTTACTTCTGGAACTGGGGACTGCTTTATGAAAAATAAGTTTGCTGTATATGTTTTTTTTTTTTTTTCAATGATTGCTTAACAAATGGGATGGGAATATGTACTGATGGCCACCAGACAAACTCCAGCAAGCTTGGGAGGGTCGACACCAAGGACGTTCATGTTTGGTATGCACAGGTATCCTGATGCAGTGTTTGTTTTCAGTTTTATGTTGACTATCCCCAAATTTTTTTGAATGAGTCAGCTAGTGTACATGAGTTAAGGAGCATACAAACATCTTAATTTTTTATTGCATGAAGCCATATGTTTAGTATTAACCTTGGTATAATTACCTCCCCCTTCGAATGGATATGCCTTTTAGGCAGCATAGTTAATGGGTTGCAGCCCAGATGTGTTGGGGCTAGAGCACTTTCCCTTTTTTTTTTTTTTTTAAAACATTCATAACAGAGCAGAACAAAACATGCTGTGCTTCCTGTTATACTAACTCCAGTGTCACCGTACCAGACTATGTAGTACGAAATGCCTATGACCTATGATGTTTGAAGTTGCAAAAAGGAAAAAAGGCACAACAGTCATCCCTTCGGGGTACAGTAAATGCACTATAGACTAATAAGTGACTGAGATCATAAATATTTGATTATTGACAGTACTGTTAACGATGTAATGAGACGTTAACCCGGGAAATGGTCACAGTCCCAAAAAGAACCAAAGTAGGAAGAAAACGAAAGAAAGAAAGAAAAAAATAAAAAGCAAATGCTGGGCACATCCCTTTTCCTAGCCATGACATAGGACAGTGTAAATACTGACACTGTTTAAGTCTGAAAGTGAATTGGAAAACTATACGACAGCTGATATACAGCATCAAGTATTAGTATTGTATAGTCAGTCTCTGCAAGGTCTAAATTGCTTTTGTAGAGTGGGAGGTTGTGGAAGGGGATGTTTCTGTCATCATAATTTTATAGGAGGGACTACCACAAAGCAGAGAATTTAACAGCATTTGTGTAACAAGTAGTTTTTTAGTATTTCTTTTTTTTTTATAGTGTCACAAGATTGTGTGTGTGTGAGTGTGACAGAGTACAGGTGTCTAGTAAGCACTCAGACTGCCATCTCCTAGTTGGATCTGCAGATTTAAATATGTGTATGTAATCAGATCTGCATTGATATTTCACGTTTCTGCAACTGAGGGCAAACTGGTTAAACAATACCTATGGACCAACTGATACAAAGATGATGCAGTTGGTTTACTTGACTGTCACTTTTTTCTTGTTTTGTCCGATACAGGAATAAGGAATACAGGATACTGGGTGTCAGTAAGGATGCAGGCGATTTGAGTTAATGAAATAGGACTGCACAAATTTATGTAGATGAGTGCAGTCATACAGATGACAGCATCGCAGGCACTAGGTAATGAATCTATCAACATCAGGATCTGTAACCAAAAAAATATATATATAGAAAAGGGAAAGTTTAAGGCAGAGTGAAAGGGAACTATTAACATTTTCTGACTAATACCCCAAATACCAGAACAACTGATGGACATATAACGGTGCGTGTCTGCGTGTGGGTGTGGGTGTGGGTGTGTGTAGGTGGGTAGGGTAGATAGCAGTAACGTTGCTATATTGCTTTAATTATGTTAAAAAATAAAATGGGGTCACTGCTGAGCAGCTTTCAGGAAGCAGCAACTTTTTTGAGCTCTGTGGATTTGTATTTAATATTAATATTTAATTAGAAGTTCTTGCCCCATAGGATACCCAAGCGGTGTGTGAAAAGACTTAAATCATCGATATGGGTAAAAATGGGGGAATGCCGCTGCATCATCTGACTTTTTTGGCCCGAAGAAATCTCAGCAGCGACGAGAGGAGCAGCCTTCGTTGGTCAGTGAAGCCGCATCTCCAAGTGACATGTCTCAGGGTGGAGCATCTCTGAGCACCATCTAGGCTACACTTAATCGGCTCATAAAGTCTGCAGGAGATCGATAATCTTGATTCCCTGACATCCGGAGTCTTAGCCTTAAGAGACTTGGATGGATCAGTGTGAGCAAATGGTGCAGAGGACCGAGGAGTCCATCCTGAGGACCTGTGACACGACCACCAACCTTATCAAAGAAAACTCCTTACTTAGTCAGCGACTGGAGGTGGTCAAGAACCAGGCCTGGGAGAGAGATCTGCGAATAATAGGCTTATCTGAGAACGCTGAGAGGGAGGACTGCCTGTGTTTTGTAAGATCCCTTTTGCCCTCTTATTGGACTTATCTGAAGCAGACCCCCCCCCCCCCGATATCCAGAAGCATAACAAAAAAGCCGATTCCCAAGCAGGGCCTAAAATCCTATTTATTTTTACAAGCCTTTAATTGAGGGAGTGTTAAAGTGGTTAGCATGCGCAGTAGCTATGCTAAAAAGTCCAGCTGTATTTTATTGCTGTTTTAAATTTGTACTTCACATTTTTAAATGTTTTTGTATTGTTCTTTTGTGCAGCACCCAGAGTCCAATTGGTTATGGGTGATAGATATATATATATATATATATATATATGTATAAAATATTGATTGATTGATTTAAAAGGCCTATCAGATTACCCCAAGGCGACCTTCAGGAGACATGCAGAATCCAAGAACTCTGTTAACTGTCTACATGGGTGTCTGAGATTGTGATTGTGCACTGATTATGGCACAAAGACGGCGGATGCAGAAATACGGAGAAGACTGTTTTGAAAATCTTTCCGGATTTATTCTACAACATAAGGTAGAGGTGCAGGGCTTTTGACGACATTTGTGGTTGCCTTAGGCAATTGAAAATTCAATACCAGCTGCTGTTCCCTGCACATCTACGGCTATCCTGGAAGGGTAAAATGTATCTGTTTAATGAGCCAGGGATGCACATAAAGCACTTCATCTTATAGAACAGGAGATGGATAGGGTGGGTGAAGGAGACATTTTCTCGGAGGATGGTTGAAGCCTTTCTTGGACTTTTACTGAACTGTGAGTTTTGAAGAGACTGAGGGTTGAGCACCAGCAGAGGTGACATTTTGGGGTAGAACTCTTATCCTTGGGAATCTGCTTTTTTGTTATGCCTCTGGATGTTGCTCCTCTTCTGGTTCTGGGCTTAGCAGGGTTAATATGGTTTGGGACTATGGCCCATCAGACACGAAACACCTGTGCTCCCTGGTATACTTGCTTTAATTAATGGACTGTTTATATTAGTGGCAATAAGGGGCACGGGAGTAACCGGGAGAGCTATCTTGGGGCTTCTTGTGGACAGTATACTGTACATGTAGCTATATATTTTTCCATGTATAAATGGCATCCGTGTATACAGATGGGGTATAGGAACTCCTGTACATGTTTTGTTTTTCTCTTTTCTTTGGTATTGCTACTGGAGCTCTGGTTGTTTATATCTGGCTTAATTGATGGGCACCACTGGACCCTGTTACTACTGGGTCTAGCAGGTTACGGTGCCTCTAGTCCTTCCATAAGCTGCATGCTTTGAAAATTTGAATGCTATTCATTTGTGGGTTATTCCCCTCTGTGGTAACTGCTGGTGAGGTTTTTTTACAGGTGTTTACATTGAATAACCTTTATGTGTTACACCCATGTTGTTTTCCTCCTGTGGATTCCATTGTTTGTGAGTTTTGGCTTGCAATATCAATAAATATATAATACAAAACAAATTAAACTGAAGGTGCTATCCATTATTCTGCCATGTTATTTGGTCAACCAGCAGCCACGCACCAATGGCATATGTCCAAAACACACGCTGGAAAAGGGGGCAAGGTTTGATCTGGTTGTGTGACGTAAATTAATAAATCATCTGCACATAGTGTGAATTTTTACTGTCAACCCCTAGATCTACATATCTGACTTCGGGGGACTGTCACAGGGCCTGTGCTAGTGGTTCCAAATAGATGGGAAAGAGAAGAGGGGCCAGGGGCACCCCTGTCTTGTGCCTCTAAAGAAGCAGAAGGATGAATAAATCTGGCCATTAACTTTTACCCAAGTCTGTGGGGCATCATAGAGATGTTGCAGGATAGTAATAAATTCGGGGGGAGGGGACTTCATTCGTTGTAAAACCTGAAATATAAAAGGCCACGCCACCTGGTCAAAAGCCTCCTTCTCTGTATTAAGGCTTAGCAGTAAAAAAGTAATTTTGGCCTTGGTGGCGTGTTGAAGAACATGGAGGGTATGCTTAATGTTATCCTGCATCTGCCTGGATTTAACAAACCCTGTTTAATCTGGTTGTATTATATTTGGCAATAATTTATCTAGTTGAGTGGCTAACAGGCAAGTAAAGATTTTATAGTCAATATTTAAGACCGAGATTGGTCTGTATGAAGAGCATAGTGTGTCATCTTTATGTAGTTTCAGTATTGCAGAGATGGTAGCCAGATTCCAAGATGGGGCAGGGGTGGGGGTGGGATTTGCATCATCTGGCTTTACTGCAGCCAGATGAGGCAATATCTTAACCTGTAATTGTTTATAAATTCAGTTGTGCATCATCTGGACCTGGACATTTGGAGTTATAGAAATTCTTAATAACAGCACCAAGTTAAACTGAGGAAACAGGGGCATTTAAAAGAGCAGTCTGTTCCTTGTTATAATAGGAAGGGTCAGAGAGGAGAAAAACTTACTAATCTGAGGGAGGTTCAGGGTTATATCATTGTTCATAATATTAATGAAAAGTCACTAGGATACGGCCAGGGGCTACATGCAGGACTTGTGACTTAAGGTCTCAGATTCATGTGACCGCTGTAGTAGCCATCTGTCAGTGAAGACCGAAAACCAGCAACTTAGTGGCTGTAGGGCCAACCTCGTAGTATCTTTGACAAAGGTAACGTAAAGCAGCCTCCATCCTGATATTTAAAAGTTTCTAAATTTCCTATCAGGTAGTGGTTAATAGAGAGGCCACAGTCTCATCCCCCCAACACCCACATGTGTTTATTTTGCAGTTCCTTAAGGGAAGCTTGTAACCTTTCTAACCTATCTGACTGTGTTTTTTTTTTTTCCGTTTCAAGGCAAATTTAATCAATTCTCCATAGAGAACCACCTTGAGAGTATCCCACAAAATACTAGTTGAAATTTCAGGTGATTAGTTCTCCTCTGTTGTTTAATCTGGTCTTGTATCTGAGTACGTCACTCTTCTAGGTTAAGCAAAGAATTATTAAATTGCCAAAGGGTGTGAGTCTGTGGTTTATGTCAAAATTAAGGGAGCAGAAAGAGTAATGAGCAAAATCTTGGCGTTAGCCACCATATGCTGGTGTTCTTTAGAAACCTGAAAATAGTCTATTCTGGCATACAGGCGATGTGGGACTGAATAATTGGTATAAGAGCGGGTGCGGGGGTTAAAGAGATGCCAGATTTTGGTCTAAGCATAAGTATTTAGCAGAGTTTTACAATGTTTAGCAGGAGCAGATAGTTTAGGGAGACGAGGATTAGAGGTGTCTAGGTGGTCGCAAATCATATTGTGATCACCTCCTATAATAAGAATCCCTTGTTTCAGGGCAAGGATTTTTCCCAGTAAGGTGTTCATGGTCACTGTGGGGGAGATACAGACTGACTAGGGTATCTAACTGGGTAACATGGGTACCCTTAGCTATTGCCATTCTACCCTGGGGATCTGTATAAGAACCCGTAAGGTGAAACAGAGTGGACTTGGGAATCAGAATGGTGGTACCCCCCTCCAAAGATGAAGCAATCACTGTACTGTAACCACATTTCTGCAATTTGGCGTGTTTGGTAGAGGTCAAGTGGGTCTCCTGGAAAAAAATAAGTTTGTTTGTGCTTTTTTAATATCTGTTGAGACCTTTTTCTGCTTAATCGGGTTATTCCAACTATTAACATTTAAAGGTTAAATCTTTGTAGGTTGAATGTCAGCCATAATTCAATGTATGTAGCATATAAAATGATAAATCTGAAGTAAAGGAGATTTCCCAGCGGAGCAGCTGGCAAGGACCAAAAAAAGCCCAGTGTGTAGTCTTCAGATGTCATATTGCCTCACTGTTGAGCGCTGCTGGACTCTGCAGCTAGTCTCTGAGGGCAAGCAGTCCAGTGGAGCCCTCCCTACTTCTCTCCGTCCCCTTGGACTGTCAGCAGCACAGCTCCGGACACTGTCAAGCACTACTGGACTCTGCAGCCAGTCTCTGAGTGCAAGCAGCTCACTGGAGCCCTCCCTACCCTCCCACCCTAGTATACCTTTGAGGAAAGGAGGAAGAGAGGGGGACATGATAGAAACTTTCAAGTGCCTCAAGGGAATCAACAAAGTCCAAGAGGGTGGCATCTTTCAGAAAAAGATATGTGCAAGAACAAGGGGGCACAATTTGAAGATAAAGGGGGGGATGGCTCGGAGGTAATGCGAGGAAATATTGTTTCACGGAGAGGGTTGTGGATGCATGGAATGGCCTTCCTGAGGAGGTTGTGGAGTCAAAAACAGTGGGAGAATTCAAGAATGCATGGAACAGACATAAGGCAATTCTAGTGGAGGGTAGGAGGAAGTAGGCTGTTGGTTAACTAGGATCTGCAGCTTATTCATTAGGTAGGGAAACGGGCAGAATAGGTGGGCCAAGCCGTCCTCATCTGCTGTCAATTTGTGTTTCTACCTCTCTCTCTCTCTCTCTCTCTCCTTGGACCATCAGCAGTACAGGTACAGATACCCCTAAGGATGCTATGTGACTCCAGCGTGGGGTGCCATCTTAACTCAACCCTTAACTGCATGGACCACGTGGCCCCCCGGTTGTGGTCGGCGTATAGTGTCTGATAGTTTTTTAACCTGCATTTTCTGTCCCAATTAGAATACAGTCTGAGAGGATGAAATTGGTACTTTAAGATAAGTTTTACTATGGCTAGCATGCGCTAAGTGATCAATTTAATGTGTGCAGTTTTTGTTTTTAACCTGTACATGTTTCATCCCACTTACAGTACATTCTGAGGGGATTTAATTCTGTATATTCAGAGACGCTTACTGTGGCTAGCATGCTCATTTATCTATTTCATGTATGCAAACAGCACTTCAGTTGTAACTTGTGTTGGACTGCTGTATTATCTGTAATTCCAATTAAGATGCTGTTACTGTGCAGGAATAGTGTTGGCTGCCATTAGTGGTCAGTGAGGTGCCTAGAACAACTCCCATCCTCCCCGCTCCCCTTCTGCCAGTGATTGAATTTCAGCAGACCACCACCTTACCTTTTCCCCTGTGTTCTCGCCCCAGCTCCGAACACTGTCAAGTGCTGCTGGACTTTGCAGCTAGTCTCTGAGGGCAAGCAGCTCAATTGAGCCTTCCCTACCTCTCCCTCCCCACGGACTGTCGGCAGTACAGGTACAGATACTCCTAAGGACACTATGCAGCTCTGGTGTGGGGGGCCATCTTGACTTGACCTGTAACCATCTTGACTTGACCTGTAACTGAGTGGTGCAGCGCGTGGCTTTCATGAGGCTCTACCCACCCTCCCCAGCCACCCCACCCACCCAGGATTAGCTCTCTTTAAAGGCTACTCCTCCTATAGGGCAAAGAAAACAAATCAGTGTAGTTTTGTCCCCCATCAGTACTGGTTAGTAGTCGGGTCTGCAAATCCAAGTGGTAACACCTGTGTGCCTTATGATGAATGGTACATTCCCAAGGCCTCTCCCTTATACCATGTGCAAATCTTTTTTTCAGTGCCGCGTTTGGCCCTCTAATCTGTTTCTAATATACATTGAGAAATGCATTTTCAGAGTGTAAACACTTAAGTGTCTTATACTACTGGGGACATCCCCCTTCTGAGTTCACCTAATTGATTCTAGTACCACACTGATATTTAGTTGTATCTGTGCACCTCAGCTGTTTTGCAAATCCTCCAACAATGCATTGTCACTACACTCCCTCCCCCCTGGTCTCCCCTGAAAAAGGGACTTCTCGTCTCAGTAGGCCTACTGGGTCAACAAAATTTAATAAATAAATAAATAAGGATTGCTTAGCTATTAGTCTCTGATATAATCCTTTAAACTATACTTCTTATTGCTACTGCGTACCATTACTTCTACTCTTCTGTGATCTGAGTAGTTATATCCTCACATGGAACCTCTCCCCCACTGATAACTACTCACTTGCAACTAATGGGAGTCTCTCTTAAAAACACAACCTGTACTCGTGGGACACCCTCTGTCTTCACTTGCCTGTCTTGCCCTTACCCAGGTCATCCAATCTCCCACCTGGCACCACTCTAGGTCAAATAATCACACAGTGCTTGGTTGGATTTTGACAAATAGGGGAGACAGGATGCGGTTCCCTGGAGTACTGTCAGACTCCATCATTGACCACTCTCCCACTGTCTGCACGTGATCTAGCAGTAGGCTGCATATTCCGCTGAGACTGTCTGCTGTAGGAACTTTGCAAAGGTGGACAGGGAGGCACTATATTCGGATCTACAGGGAATAAACTGGTCAAAGCTGTTTCAACTGAAAAATCTCGATTTGGCACTGGGGTTCCTTATTGCTGCCTTAGCCTCCATGCAAGACAAATGCTTCTCTACCACAACACGGAGAGTCAGGGGTGGTAATGTCAAAAGGGTCACTAAGGAACTGGTCGCCCTTATGAAAAGATGAGATGAAGCCTGGGTTAAACACAAATCGGCACCCACTATGTGCAACTAGAGTGAATACAGAAGACTCGGGAACACTTGTAAGCATGACATTAAGTCCATAGAATCCTCATTTTTTTAAATCCCAACAAGTCTAGGTGACCTCCATAACTTCTGGACTGCAGTGAACTCTATAATGAAACCAGGTATAAAAAGCTCCATTGACCTAGCTATGGATCAGGGTTTTCAGTCTGATCCTGAAACAGTGGCAAACATACTAAATGACAAGTTTACAAATCTTGAAGCTTATTTAGCCCAGCTTCCCTCTGTTCCACAAGGTCCTGTAACACCGCGTAAGTTGGGCACTTCTCCCCCCCCCCCTTTCTGTTTTAGAGTTATGTCCCAATCTGAGATATATCGACTTCTGATGGCACTGCCCAACTT
Source organism: Neoceratodus forsteri (assembly GCA_016271365.2). Lineage (NCBI taxonomy): Eukaryota > Metazoa > Chordata > Ceratodontiformes > Ceratodontidae > Neoceratodus > Neoceratodus forsteri. The sequence continues at coordinate 436,486,354 of CM057455.1, forward strand.
AGACAGCGAGTGTAGTGATGGGCTGTCCCCCAAATTTCTAAAACTAGCTGCTGCCTACATTGCCAAACCACTCTCCTTTGTTATTACCCTATCTTTGTCCACATCCACTGTCCCATCACTATGGAAGGAAGGAAGGAAGGAAGCTAGGATTATCCTTATTTTCAAGTCAGGATACTCGCACCCTCTCTGAAAACTACAGGCAAGTGTTTGTATTATCTCACATGGGGAAAATCCTGGAGAAAGTGGTTCATCTACAGTTAGCTGCACACATTGAGGAATATGGCCTGCTATCCACAGACCAGCACAGTTTCTGGAGGGGTTTTAGCACAACCACGGCACTGGTGAACTTCATGGACCATGTACTTTGTGAAGCTGATAAGGGCAGTTTCACAGGAGCTATATTCGTGGATTTATCCAAAGCCTTTGATAATGGTTGATCATGGATTTCTGCTGAATGAAGTGACCAGCCTTGGGTTCCCTGATAATACAGCAAATTGGGTTAAAGTTACTTAACAAATAGGACCCAAATGGTCTGCATAGGGAATGTACTGTCTAACCCACTCCAAGGTCGCACAGGAGTATCCCAAGGGTTGATATTAGGTTCCCTTCTGTACTATAGTTTTGTCAACCCTCTACTTTCTAAGCAATATGAAAGCAAAACAGTATCATGTATGCAGATGACCAGACCAGATATTATACCACAGTGATACAATCCCCTCTAACGTGTCTGTTACACTGAATAGGGACTTTTTCTCTGTTACTCACTGGTTTGCAAAACAAAGACTCCTAGTCAGTGCCATAAAAACTAAGTGTATACTGTTCAGTTCCAAACATTGACTATCTAAGTGCTCTTCTCAACTAGACTCTCTCAACATTCGGTCTGTGGACAGAGCCTTGTTAGAGCAAGTAAAGGATTTTAAATACCTGGGTATCACTCTTGATCCCTCTTTAACTTTCCCCACCCATATTGGCGTGGCAGTAAAAAAGGTCAATCAGCATCTAGGAGAGTGCTGTCATCAAAAATACCTTGTGTCCCAGGAAGCCAGACTAGCTGAAAGGAGGGGTACCCTCCTTCCCATACTGGAGTACTGCTCCCCCATTATATCCCTCACATCTCCTCAGCTCCTCAGTCACATTAACATGGCTTATAACAGTGTCTGTAGATTTATTTATTTATTTTTATCATCTAATGCTTTCTCTCTAACAGAGTGGGCCCCACGACCCCTGGCCGCCGGCACCCGCATCCTCGGACCAGATCTGGCACGCGAATCGCTCCATCACACAGGGTCGGCCACAACCCAACGAAAGTGCTGCTCGTGTCGGGGGGCTCAGAGCATGGCCATCAGCTGCTGAGGTCGCCCCACCATTTTCCGCTTTTCTGGTCCCCAGGGAGCCAGATGTGCAATGGCGTCTAAGCACGTCCGTGCTGACACCTGCCGCGCTCTTTCTTTTCTAGGCATGCCAGTGTAGTGCAGATGGCCTCCGTCAGGTGCTGCTGCAGCATAATGCACCATTCCCACCCACCCCAGAGGAAGGAGAGCAGTCATGGGATGCTCAATCCTTCCTCTCCCTACTCAACCGAATGTTTCCGAACCGGGTCGCCGATACGTGGTGCTGATGTAGCATCCAGTGCCTCAACCCTCTGTGCCACTGGGCCAGCTGCGTTTGTAGATTTATTACCTAAGCCTCCTTCTGTACCCACCACTGCCAGTTATACCAGTTGCTTGGCTGGCTATCCCCCCAGGATCGTAGGGAGCTGCTGTTGAGCTGTTTCACCTTTAAAACTCTGCATGTGGGGACCAAATCTCCACTGCAAGGTATGCTAAACCCAGAAACTTACAGGTAAGAGTTATGGTCCTCTGCTAGCTGCCTGCTTGACTGTCCGAGGATACTCATTGATATGGGTAAGAGGGCCTTCTCTTATGTCACTCCTAAGCTTTGGAATTCCCTCCCGGATAATCTGCATTCACTTTGTTTCACCTCCCACATTTAAAAAGCACTTCTCGGAGGAACTTTCATCCAGAGTGCACTGTAAATGTCTAGCCTAACCCCATTATTATGATTAACTGGTTTGACTGTCTAATTCCTGGATCCTAATTTAAACAGGATCATATGCTTTGAGGCTGAATGGAACTGAATGTACTTGACTGTTGTTTCTTTAACTATGTATGTTTTGTTGCCACTCCATTATTAAGACAAACCTGTGTATTCATGAACTTACAATCTATTCTATTCTGTTGAAACTGTAAACCTGGATACAATGTGCCATTTATATGGCCCGAGTTGTACCTGAAAATGGTCCCTGGGATCAGTGTACCTATCCGGTTATCAAATAAATAGATAAATAAACCTAGATGTCCATATATTTGCAAAGGAAGACATAGTAGGTTAATATAAATCCAGTAGCCAGTCATAATGTAAAAATGTATGCAGCTACAACACACAATACATTTAAACCAAAGAACAAGGAACAGTGTCGGGGAGGAACTAACCTTAACTGGGCTACTTGCAAGAAGCAAGGCAGATGTGGAAAGGATGAAGTAAGGGAAATGGCTTCCAAGGTACAGGAGTCTTTGTTGTGGCACCTTAGTAGTCCCGAACTCAAAAGGGGAGGAATATCGAGTACAGTTGGGTAGGAGATGAGGTGGATCCAGAAGGGGAACCTGTTCTCCTGAGTGTGATAGACACCCACCCATCATAAGGGAGGGAGGGAGTGACCAGAGATCTAACTGGTTAAGATGCCTTTAGGACCCTGAAAGATGGCAAACAAATGAATAAGCCAAATTAAGACTATCATGTTGAAAACATTTCTATAACCCCTATAGTTTATTATGGATACACATGTATGCGGGACAGAAGCAAGAATAACAAGAGAACAACTAAAAAAAAAAAAAAAAAAAAAAATTCTCTGTTCTTCATCTTCTGTTTTTTTTTTTTTTTGTTTTGTAAAAATTAAAATATATATCAACTGAGTATTAGAGCCTAACACACACATCTCTCTCTCTCTCTGTGTGTGTGTGTGTGTGTGTATATATGTATATGTGTATATACACATATATGTATATGTATGTGTATATATATATATATATATGTAATGTGTGTATATATTTAAACTTTGATGAGTGTAGTGGTAACAAGTACCTTTTTCAGGCATGACCCGGGTGCAAAAGCACAGACAAACAGGAAGACAAATTACAGTGAGTGCATGTGAATTTACAGCAAGTTGTAGGCAAACATGAGCACATATGGTGATAATACTTGTAAATATTCAATGTAATATACACCGTGATATACAATGTAATATACAGTACAGAAGTGCTTTTAACGTAATAAAGGTAGAATTTTAGGATGGAGAAAGAGGAGGAAGATGGAGGAGGAGGAGAATGAAAGAGTGTGACCGAGATTGGTCAGTGGTATGATTACCTAGTATAAGATGGGAGGTCATAACAGGGGGAGGTTATTGGAAGCAAAAGCAGGCTTGGGCTGAGGAGTAGTGTGACTGTAATAGCTTGGCAAAGGCATAGAGAGAGGAAGATGTTTTGACAGAAGGAGGTAGGAAGTTCCAAACTGAAGCTGCACGATAACTAAAAGAGCGTTGACCCATATTTGTGCGAAACTTTGGTATTATTATGTTGTTTTTGGTTGCA